>JACXGK010008248.1:0-22850 GCA_016801125.1 Novumbra hubbsi
TGTTGTATATTCCGTGTTTCTATCAGCCGTGTCTCTGGACACCTGTAACATAGACTACGTTCATTTCCGTGCCTGCGAGCACGTTTGCTCTCTCTGTTTCAGCCTTTACGGCTTTCAGTGTTCGTACAGAATTAAACGTCGAACACTTCATTCACCCCCTGCGCCTTGATCATTCTCATTCGCACCACCAGCCGTCACAACTAAATTCACTTAAGAGTCTCATTTTCAGTCTCTTGATTGGCATGTACCCAGAACAACCATAATCCCTCAGACAGTACTCTCATTGATAATAGTTCAAAGCCAGGAAGCTCCAAGAATAGAGATATTCATTCATATTCCATGGGTTGGTCCCATGTAACCATATTGCATATGTGGTACAGTGCTTTTGACCATCGCTTGTGGTATTCTGGTCAAAAGTAGGGCACTGTAGAGATTAGGGGGCTATTTGGAGCGTGGAATTGTCCGTCCCGGAAACCTGTTTGCTTAATAGTCTTAATTAAAAAGCTACTCAGCGCTGCACAAACACATCCCAGAGTGAGCCCACGTTAATCAATTAAAAGCAAATTTGTCCAGGCACTTAATAACCAACAAACGCCTCGTCAGAGAAATATGGCAGGTGTTGACAAGTCCACCTTCCCAATCAGAGAAGAAAAGTGGGAAAAGGATGAAAACAATCAACTTGAAGGGACATCGCAAAAGGGGGAAAAATCAAATAGTGTTAGATATTTGTGACATGCGTTACTACATACATCCACATGCCATACACCTCAGCTTCGCTTCTTTCTTTCTACCTTTCTTACTTCCATCTCTTAGCAGATGGGGACGCATAGTAGGTGTGACCTTTGCAGTGTGTAGCACCCCCCTGTCCCTCTCGTACCCTCTCACCAACCCTCCCTCCGTCTCCTTCGATAACACACCTTCTCAGTCATTCTCCATGTTTGTCTTTCCCTCACATTTTCACTTATCTTCCCTCACTTATCCCCTCCCTCCATCTAGCTGGCCGAGGAGCGATGCCCAGGCACAATTAGTCAAGGCCGGCTGAAACTGTAATGGCTCAGCTAGCAGCTCCCCAACAGTGACACGGACAATGATGTTCCTGTATAAAACAGACAATTAAGTACGCGGGGGGGCTCATCTCTCTCCCCTGATCTCTCTCGCACACAGGCCACTGCGGAGGCCGGCTACGCACTTTAATGGCCATATGTGATCCATCATCTGCCGCGGACTCCCGCCTCTCCACAATCTACCGAGTACCGGGGGAAGCGTGGCGGCAAAGTATTGTGCCCGCTACACCTGTGCATTTGTCAACGGGATGACGGCGTTATTAGCAACAGCGTATGTAGCAATTATGCTCTTATTGGAGGGCGAGATGGCGGCGCTATCCTAACACCCTACCGAGGACACGCGCTCGTACCTTCACACCAACACAAGCCTTGCGTGGACGCGAGGCGGTTTTGGTGCGCCACGTTAGCTAGGCTTTGGTTGCCCGTTGCAATGGTGGTCGTTATTGTGTGGTTTCCCAGGTAGCAGTCAGGTGGAGCGCTATCAGAGAGGCAGGGCCTTTGTGCTCACTAGGATGACTGACACAACAGTACTATGCTTTTTTCCCCAAACTCTCCGTTTATGAGTCTTTTTTCGTTCTCATATATAATTTTTTACGTTTTATCTTTGCCAAATTTGCATGAATTTGAAAACAAATTTCTTTAGCATTTTACCTCTCTGTTATATTCAACCATTTGTCTTCCTCATATGCACACAAAACAGCAATCTAAAGAGATCTTTTGTAGCACCAAGCTTGCCAACACAGTCTTGCTGACAGATGGCTGAGCCGGCATTACATTTCCTGGTCTCCTGCACACTAGCGACACACTCAGGCAGCTCCAGTGCCTGCCAAGCTAACTGAGGTTCTCAGGTCAGTGAGCATCCACTGGAGTTTCTGACCGCAAGAGCCTTGTGGATAACATTGTTTGAATGCCTAATTGCATGCTTACAGCCATCTTCAGCTCCTCCAAATCAGTTAGGTGTTGCAACGAGACAGTCAGATATAATGAAATCGGGAAAAGGAAGCAAAACATTTTAAACCATTAGCGGAATGAACACATTAATGTTTCTCTATAAAAGATGGTCTTAAATGTCTTTTGTCTTTACCTCCACCTCGGTCAAGATGTTAACATATGCCTATCCTATCTTTGTTTTCATTAACAACTCTGCCTTGGTTTTTCTCACCCTCTGGTATATGACAATGGCAATTATTTGTTTCAATAAAAAGGAATGGTTTTCTTCTGATTATTGTTCCCTCCTCACAGATTCTCAAAATCTCTCAAGTATTTGTGTAACACGACGGCCCTGCGTGTTTGTTCTACACAGTGTATTCCCAAGCTCAGCAAAACATCCCATCCCGCTGAACGTGCCCCAGGCTTGCACCCAGCACTATACCTCTCTGTTTAGTTGAACTGTGCCCTAGCTTCTGCAGCACCTGATTACATCTACGACTGATTACATTATCTTTCATCTGTTCGCTCTCTCCCCGGTCTCTCCCCCACGTCTCTTTGCCCTCTCCGTCTCTATCAGGCGGAAAGCGGTGACACACACTTTTAATGCCGTGCTCACAGTTAATGCCGAGCAGAAGGTGATGTGATATACCTACTAAGAGAGAGCATTGTGGGTGCACTCTGTTAAGACATTCATCATTGTCTCCTTCAGTGCCTCCTGCCCCCTGTGAAACACTGACTCTTTATACAAAAGAAGGCCTATGTGAACTACGCACACGAACAGGATATATATCATTCCTCCCTATAAAACAATTACCACAGAAAGTATGATAAGTAAGCAAACACCTCATTATCAGAGTAAAGACTTGTAGCAGATGAAACAATATGAATGTGTGTGTTTGGGTGTGTATGTGTGTCACACGGTTCCAAACAAAGCTGCAATGTACGAGTAAAGAATGCACTCAAAAACTGTCAGGACTAAACCAACCCTATTACCTTTGGTTAACCTCTGGAAGAATTACAACTACTTTTCAGTGGTTACCAGAGGGTCCCCATGTTCAGTGTGGGATGGAGATTTACGTGACAGCCAATGGGCTTTTAATGCAAAGTACTGTTGTCGAGGGAGCCATTTTTCACAGAGACTTGGAACAGGACGTGGTCCAACATCCGATAAGTGAAAAATGCTAGTACTTGGAGAGAGAGGAGAGAGAAGACAGTTGTTATTTGTGGTCATGTTCTCCCTGGTTCTTACGCCTCCTCCACACAGCGATACAGTACATCAAATTATCGAATGAAGGCATTTAGAAACCATTAGGGACATAGCAAATAAGTCATTTTTCATCCCGTGTTTGTGTTCTGTCCTGTGCAGTTTTCCTCAGCATGAAAGTAGACAAAGTGTGGTATTTCAAGTGTACCTCTCTTTAATCTTTAATATTGGGTTATGCAGAACCTAAACACAGACCTCTATATTGTTTTTATGGGCTGCCGATGTTTGTAAAGCAAAATTTGAAAAAGCATACTTTAATAAGTATCAGCCAAATTAAAATACAGGCATTTGGGCTCTTGTCAGGCCAAAGTCCCCTTGGATGTTGGGGGCTACATGACTACAGCTGACAGTGGCAGCAGGGCTTGTAATTAACAGACTTGAAGTAACATTAGAGTAATAATACATAAAAGAAATTGTGATACCTAACCAACTTCTTTCGTTTTATAACTGTTAGCCTAAACCTAGTGATACCTACGATTAACTGAACCTTAAAATTACATATTGTAGCGACCTTGGTAAGACCATTATCATTACTTTATATCAGATAGCAAGGTAAGGAGCCTATGGGTAGGACGCCCGTCACCTGAGCTGAATATTGCCAGTTTCAAACGCAGCCAGGATGTTTTGTGGACATTTATGATATACAATTGGTTTAACTAGCGTCCAAAACATATCATACGTTTTGTAGCGTTCATAACATGATACATTTATCTAACATTCGTAACATATGATTTTCGTTTCGTATTTTACATTGTAATATAACCTAACTTAACATGCGAAATCGGAACAACCAGTATAAGGCAAACATCAGTCTCCGCAATTACTAATGAGTATTTATAACTTGTGTGACTCTACTACTGACAATTTACAAATAGCAATTGAGGTTTTTTTATATCATGTATGTATTACTCACCTGTGGTCCCAACGATCTCTGAAACATTCTTCCATGCTCCTGTTTTTAAGAAACCAGAGAAGCAATCAGCAAGCGAACACGTTTAAAGCTAGCTTCTCCAGAAATGAGAAGGGACTTCAAAGTGGAAAAAACACCTACCCTGCCATTGGTAGCCTTATTGTAAATGAATGGTGCCTCTTTGTAGCGCTTAGCAGGCAGAATTCACGGGGCTTCACGTGACAATTCAACGCACGGTGGCATTTCACAAGCTAAAGGAATTTTCCTTAAGCCTCCAACTTCGGAGCAACGATGGCGAGTGGTGGAATTGTGAGATTTTTTGAAAGAGTAAGACATTGGAGAAATGTGCTGGTGCCGCCAATACCACAGCCACTGCCGACGTAACAAAACAGCATGTAGACCATCACGTTAATTTATACACTATGTTCATTGCAACTACTTAGATAGCAGACGTTATGAAAGCTAGCTATGCCAAGGTATCTAAATGACCAGCCTTAGTCTGACCATAGCTCGCAAACGTGAACTAACTTCGCTAGCTTGCTGCACAAATCAGTTTACTAGGCCAAGTATCAGTTTACTGACACTTTACTAGCCCAACCTACGTTTGAGCTCTGATCAGGTATCTACATATTTTGCTGACAGACATAGTTATGTTAGTTACTAGAGGATGAAGGAGTGGGTGAAAGACAATTCTTTCAATGGGGGAACAATTGTTTTTGTATATTGTTGTGTTATGTTGTTTAAAAGGGGCAGCTAGTGGAGGAATAGAATATATCAAATGTTCTCCATTGAGATTAATGTTGTTTAGGTTCAAGTTCACTTAGTAACTTAAATATTGAATAACTAAACCAATTTGGTTGATGTAATAATGTCTGTTTACGTCAGTAATATAAAAATAACTTCAAAAGTGTTGCAAATGACCTAAACCCATAGAATGTTGGAATGGGTTAGGTTTAGTTTGGGATGGTTAAAATTGGACTTCAGGACGGTAGTGGGACAGTGAAGCACATTTTTGTTGTGAGCCCCGAATAGAGACATTTCTGTTATACATTGCTTATGCTCAATAGTGAGAGGAGGCAACTCTGTTTTAATGACACAACGAGAGCACTGAGGACGAACTCCACCTGGCAGTGGAATGAAATCAGAAAGCACAGGCGATTTGCATATATTTTTTGTCAGCACTGTTAACTTGTCATCAACAGCAATGCTTGACAATTGAAAGAAAATAAACATCTAGACCTGCACTCTGCAGAGTTGAAGCCAATTAACGAAAGACAAGTGCGAAGTGAAGAGGCTTAGTAGAGAATGAAAAAAGAACTGTCAAATCTCAAGATGTCATTGGTGTTTTAGAGATGGTCTGTGTACTAAGAGAATGTTTGGCTTCCCTTCCCCACACCCAATTAATTTATAACAAGCTATAATTTATGTTTACTGAGAGTATGGGTTGAAAAAGATATCACAGAAAAGTTATGTTTTAGAAATGGGGAAATGGAGAGAAAGAAAATTGTAAACTGGTAACGTTATGGTAGGTTGTATGCTATTGGGTTTAGCAAACGATTGTCCCAAAAACGCCTGAGATAAGAAGTTTAGGAATTTGCATGAAAATACAAACACATCACAGGAAGCCAGAGAAGATAAAAGAACATCTGTTACATTCTTGTATCTGGTTCCTTTTTATGAAACATAGGCTGTAAATTGTGCAAGTGCTGATGAAATAATGCCCTTGGAGAATATTTAGCAAAGTTTGTGGTACCTTGAAGTTTGAACTTCAAAGGATTGCCTGCATGAAAATAGGTAGTGTCCCAGTGAAAGATAAACTGGAGCTGGGTAACTATAGCTGGTCAGTTGATCACTTCAGATGTTGCACTCACTGTCTTAGTTCCCACTGTTTGATGGGGATCCTGGATCCAGATTATATATTTTTTTGTTATTCTGACTGATTTAATTCAGCCTCTGAACAATAGAACACATAGGTTTGGCTTGTCATTTGCGGTCGCCATATATATTTACGAGGCCTCATCACATGTTCAAGGCTACTTCAGTTGCTAGGTTACGGCGTCAAGATCCGTCTCTGGGGGAAACTCTTAGTGATGCAGTTTACTATTTTAGTTCCACTCACATAAAGTGACCTGCATGTTTAAAACTAGACAATATTAATTTGGATCGCAACGGCTAACGGACAAAACTTTCTGTCAGACCTCCCATCAAGGCAGGTTTGACAGATTGCATTTTCAAGATTTGGTACCCGAAAGAGCATGGTGACTTGAAAAGGGAATTGCAATTGATTAAGGGGTGCTATTGAACTTACATATTGTCCACTGCACAAGACATTACATTTTTCAAAATGAGATGTCAAATCCCGTTTTCATTTCCATTTTGGTTTTGGGGAAGAGACTGTTTGTCTGTGGTGCGTGCCCTGATCCTCCAGTAACGTCTACCCGATGACAGCAGTGTGAACAGACCATAGCCTGGGTGGCTATGGTCTTTTATGATGTTTGGTTTGCTTTCCTAGGGCATTGTGTGTGGTAGATGCCTTGCACAGAGGGGAGATGACAACTGATTATGCGCTCTGTTGACTTCACAACCCTCTGGAGGGCCTTGCAATCAGCTGCCGTACTGGAAGCTCGCAATGGTGTACCTGTAGAAGTTGGTGAGAGACTCTCTCCACTTGCTCCATCAAAGTGTATGGGGGTGTAATTCCCCATTCTGCTGCTTCCTGAAGTCCACGATCATCTCCTTAGTTTTGCAAATGTCCCCAACCTCTGCTCTGTAAGCGGCCTATTTGTTGTTGGAGATGAGACGCAAGATTGTGGTCTGGAAACTTAAGGATTAAGAAGGTGCATAATTGAGAAGGTTCTGGAGCAGCAGGGGGGCACTGTTTTGTCCTCTGACAAGAAATCCAGTTGCAGTGGTAACATTGTTTCCTGCCACAGGGCAACTTTCAGTCTGTTGATCAGCTACTGTTTCTTGCACAAAATCAGTTGTTATGATAGGGATTTGCATATACTCCAGAATGTCATGACGAGTGATCAGACAAATTGCAATTAATTGCTAAGTCCCTCTTTACCATGAAAAGGACATAAAAAACATATCAACTGCATTTTATCCCTGCCACAAAAGGACCAGCTCTTGATGGCCTGTTGTCAAGAAGTGCCGCAAAGAAGCTACTCAGACTGATATTCGGCAAAAGGTACAAGGATTGGACTGCTGAGGACTAGGTCATTTTCTCTGCTGAATCCCCTTTCCGATTTTTTGGTGCATCCAGAAAAACGCTTGTCCTGAGTAGAAAAGGTAATGCCAACAGTAAAAAATCCTGAGACCATCCATGTGTGGGGTTGCTTCTCAGCCAAGGGATTAGGCTCTCTCAAAATTTAAGAACACAGCCATGAATAAAGAATGGTACCAAACATCCTCTGAGAACAGTTTGGTGACAAACAATGCCTTTTCCATCATGATGGAGCAGCTTGCCATAAGGCAAAAGTGATGCATAAGTGGCTCGGGGGAACAAAACATTGGAATTTTGGGTCCATGGCCAGGAAACTCCCCAGACCTTAATCAAATTGAGAATTTGTGGTCAATCCACAAAGGTGGGTGGACATACAAATACCCACAAATTCTGACAAACTCCAAGCATTGATTATGCAAGAATTGGCTGCCAAATTAATTGACAGCATGCCAGGGCGAATTGCAGTGTCAACAATGCAAATATTGACTCATGTACTTAATGTAAATGTCAATAATATCCTTTGACACTTATGAAATGCTTGTAATTATACTTCAGTATACCATAGTAACATCTGGCAAAAGATTTAAAAACACTAGCAGCATACTTTGTTTTAACCAATAGTTGTGTCATTCTCAAAACCTTTGGCCGCGGCTGTAGTAGTCCATATTATGGTATCCAAACATCTCAAATAAGCGAAGAGAAACTGACACACATTACATTAGCACATCAAGCTCAATCAATCTAGAACATTTCCAGAACTGTTTAAGTTTCTTCCAGACCCATTTCAAAAACTCAGAAGGCCTCACTCTCTCTCTTGATTAATTAAATTCATGGATCACCCCACAAAACACAGCTACCCTTGCCCCCTCTATATCCAACTATGTGTTCTCTCAAACCCCTAGATCAGGGGCAGTGGATCAGGTATACTTTTCTCTCCAAAATGAAAATTCTCTCTTGATCCACATCCCCCACTTCCATATCCTCATTTGAATTCCATGCTGTCAATATCACTAACCCACTAGAGCTTAACATTCTTGTCATCTATCGTCCACCGGGGGCCTTAGGAGAGTTTCAAATGAGCTTGGCACATTATTAAACTAATTTCCAGATGATTACCAACCACAGTTATAGGTGACTTTAACTTTACAACTCGTGTCTTTGATTAATTTCTGTCAAAATCTCTTTTTTCATTCCTTTCCTCCTTTGACCTCACCCTCTCCCAGTCACCTTCCAACAACAAGACAGGCAATGCGCTTGATCTTATCCTCTCAAAATTCGGTATCCCAGTTGATCTTACTGCACTTCACTCCAGGTCAATGAGACAATTTTTTCTCATTCTCTCTTATCTCTTTTAAACCTGCTAACTCAACTTTGTCCAAGATTGTAGCGTGTCATTGCATTATTGGTTTACTCTCTCCCTCCCCCGACTCAAGCCTGACTTGCCTACTCCATGGCTGACTGACTCACTGAGAGCTAATCAAACAGGTCTGCTGACAACTGAGCAGATGTGGAAGAAAACAAAACTTCCAGTGGACCTGTCATGGTTTGCATCCTACCTGGCAGGCCGCTCCTACCAGGTTGCATAGAGTTGGTCTCTGTCTGCACCACACATTCTCACTACTGGTGTACCCCAGGGGTCAGTCCTTGGCCCACTCCTCTTTTCTCTGTACACAAGGTCACAGTCATATCTGTACATGGCCTGTTCTATCATTGCAATGCCGATGACACTCAACTATTCTTCTAATTTCCCCATTCTGATTCCCAGGTTGCAACACGCATATCTGCATGCCTGGCTGAAATCTCATTTTATATCAGGCCATCACCTCATGATTATCCTGGTGAAGGCGGAGCTGCTACTTCACCCGGGGAAGGCCGGCCCAAGACCGGTCCATCATGGTTGACAACTCACAGAGGACCCCTCACAGAGCACACAGAAACCTGTTATTCTCTGCAAACATCTACAATACTAAATACGATGCACTTAACTTTGATTTCTCATGCACTGACTTTGCAAATTAATGGCTTTGATGGAAAGTGCACTTATTATGATTGACAGATGTTGGTTTTCCAAGACACCTTAAGAGGAATGCACTTGTACTGTATATTTGTAAGCCTAGTAACATCTTGACGGTTACTGTCTATAGGGTTGTTATTAAGCTCATTTGTCATATATTTTGTGATATGGTGATTGTACACTGTCAATTTATTTTTATACATACCTCTGGAGAGGGATCTTCTTTATGCTTTGACATACCATTTTAGCACATTAAGGTTTGATAGCAAGAATTCCTCAAGGCCGTTTTGGAGGGCAAGATCTCCCAAGGTCAGACTATCAAGTTGAATGCAGATAACATGTTGTGCTGCTTAAATTACTAGGAATGTGCATTTTCTATGTTTCTAACAGTTCAAGAAATTGCTACATATTAAAATACGTTTCCTTTGTACTGCATTGTTATAGCATTCAACTGATAAGCAGTTATTTCAATGTGTGTGACAAAGTGCTCCTAAAGTAGGTTATAACTGGTGGATATGTCAGTTGAGTCATAGAAAATACTGATAAACTGATTTCTCTTTCAAAGTGATAAGCCCACATTCATATGCTTGTATAATAGAGGAGCCATATATACCATGTACATTATGGGTAATAATCCTAATATCTTTTTCAAATTGTCTATTACATCATACTGCAGCCATGTTGCATGCAGTTCCTGGTATGTAATGACATTGTCTTTTAAACCATTTTTAGTTCAACGGAAATGCATGTAATCTAGTGTGAACAACAAATGGACAGATATTTTGAAGATCGTGATCTAAAAAAAAAAATGTGCAGTTGGTATGCAATGCAATGGTATGCAAATTGAACTCATGATGGAGCTGTAATAAGCCGCCAAAGTGGTCAACTTTGCAAGCTCACCACACCCACGCCATGTGTCTTAAATTCATGAAACTTGTTCCATATGTCCATCTCCATACAAGCAACAATTTTGTCAATGGGACTCAATATACGCATATTAGATTCTGGATATTGGTTTTGTTTGGATACTGTGAAATTTGCTTAACTCACAAATTATATTGTAACAAATGTCCAATATTATTGACCAATTGTATTTTTTTACACCCAAGCATGTTAATGAGTATACATTAGTGGTATTATAAAACAAGTTAGTATGCATGTGTCAGGGTTCCACCATGACCTGGCTCTATTCGGGCCCTACTACCCCATCTGGTGGCCTATGGGTGCAGTGGTCATCACCGTCACAAAACACCCCAGTCATCAAGCACCCAGTCAACTGCTCACACCTGTCCCTCATCACCTGATCACTGTCCCTATTTAGGTTCCCGTTTCCCATTACCCAGTGTCAGTTCAAACGAAGTACTATGCAAGTTTTCACTGCTACGTATTTAGTTGTTGGCTCTTGCGTTGCATTTGGCTTTCCAGCCTTTTTCTCTCTATATATATAAATATATATATATTCTCGCCCTTACATTCCTGGACATTGTTGCCCTGCTCAGTCATTCGAGTTCAAACTACCACATAACTCATTTACCTCCGAGCTTACCTACACCGGCTCAGTGTCCAGAGTGTGTTTTCTCAAGTCGCGCGTTTGGATTAGTTCACACGGAATCTTTACAACATGTTTAGAATCTTGAGAGCACATGCCCTGTGCAGGCATTTGCCAATCAACAACCTTGCAAGCTCACGCCAATCAAAATGGTAGATAAGTCCAGAAACATCTGGGTACTATATTAAAAAAAAAATTGCTTAAGAATCTCAGAACAAAAGTGGTGGAAAAAGGCCAATAGTAGCTAAATGCTGAAACACGCTCAATGATGCTTGCAGCTTTAATTTTGATTGGGATTGTGATAGGCAATGTTATGTCTGAGACTGGTGGAGCTTTACAAGTTAAAAAGGTTAATAATGTGACCGCAGTGTACCTGGGACTATGATATTTACATGAAATCTTTCTGGCCTAACATTAAATAACAATACTACACAGTTATTCAATGTGTGTGGTTGAGAAAAAAAGAAGGACCCCATTAGTCTTTGAATTACTCCGTAGAAAGACAGTATTTATGAACACTGGTTGTTCTTTGTCATCTGGTCATGACATTATCAGGATAACCCCACAAGAGACAGGAAGAGAATTTACTCTTCCTATGGTCTACAGAAAACATAACACATGATAAAAAGTACATAAATAGAAAGCCTCAGTTCAAAAACAGAACTATCAGTAAATTTGTCCTGAGCAGTATCGTTTATAAAGCACAAACCAGAGTAAATTTAAGGGAAGCTTTGCATGAACTCTGGCTTGTATGCAATCATGGCCAATCATAACCTCTGTTTCTGTAGTGTGTGGCAGCTTTATTTCAACTAAGTTGTCACGGGTGTGATAGGGATCGAAACCATACGCAAACATTTTGAAATAAACCGTGAAAAGGTTGAAAAGTAACATTTAATAGTGATAATATTTGTAATATCAAAGTGGCAACGTCATTTCGACTGGATCTTAACAGTTCAGAAAACATTAGAGGCTCTCAAAAGTATTTACCCCTGATGACTTATCCGTATTTTATTGTGCTACAACATGAAAACCATGTGGATTTAAGTAGGTGTTTTTGCAACTAATCAACACAAAAAAAGTGGAAAATAAAATGTACACATTGTCCTAAATTACTTACAAATCTAAAGCATAAATACCTTATTGCATAAGTATTCACCCCTTTAATACTCTGTAGAGTCACCTTTGGCAGCATTTATAGCGGGCACATGAAAACAGTAGAATTTAACAAAAGATCTTAGGATCATTCTGAGCATACTTGTAGGAAATTATAATTAATAAATACCACTTTTCTCACATTCAGGTCTAAACCATGGCTATACCAAGGCTTAGGAAATATGCTGTTTTTTATTCAACAATTACCAATGTTGTAACAATCTACCATCCTCAAAAGCTCACTCATATAGCCTATACGAATGTAATCATTGTTGTTCTGCAGAATTAACGAGTAATGTTTTGTGCCGCCTTCACAATCAGCAGCATCTTAGCGCTTTACCAGCAAATCAAGTAGAGGGGTGTTCTGTTCACATACTGTTCTTGGGATGATGCTTTTATGCAATTTCCTTTTCCCCCTCCCTGGCACTGTGTTAATCCCACACTTTAAGTAGCAATGATAGCATTCATGTTTTCAGTTCTGTTTTATGCCACTCCACTCCTGACTGTATGTTTGTGACATTTTTGCATTCAGACGTACTCCGTTCAAGTTATTATGTAACATCTGTAGACAATTTGTTGCACCACAGCTTATTCAGTTGTGTCATGGCAACTTTGGTAAATACTTCAAGGATTTTTTGTTTTTACATTTGTAATTCATTTAGACCATTTTGTATATATGAACTTTTTTGTGCTGATCAGCAGCTAAAAAAAACTCCAAGGGAGGTGAATACTTTTGAGGGCCATGTTATGCCCCTCTTTTCCATATCAGTACAGTTGAGTATTCATTGAGGACAAAATCCATATTTGCTATGAATACATCGTCAGCCAGACTTCACTAAAAGCAAAACAAATCAAATGTGCCATAAGATTAGCATGGATAAAACATCAGATTGTCAAATTACTTCTCATTCCAATCATGTATTCGTCAAATTTCAGTTCACATATCTATTGAACAAAAGAAACTCATTACAATCCGAAGGATTCTATTCTATATGATAGGTAATATACTATAACAGAGTCACTTGTGCTGTACCCTGCAGGATATAATGGTTCAATAACATTGGCAATATTTACTGGTGTGCAAGCAAAATGTCACACAGAGTGAGGAAAGGTCAAGAGACCAGAATTTGAAAATATTTCAACCTTGTTTGCAAAAATGTTTGAGATTCTGTGTAAAAGAGATTCTGTGTAAAATGTAAAAAAAAAAATGTAAACCCTATGCTCAAGCGTTAATAGTACAAAGACAACTGAAAAATGTTGTTTCTATACTGTATATGTCCACTTTGAAATTGATCCCTGCAACATGTTTAAACAAATTTGGGACTGAGGTAACAAAAGACCAAAAAAGTGGAAAAGTGTTGTTAGCCTAAAAAAAAGCCTTAATATTTAATATATAATTAATTAGGTAAATTGGCAACAGGTCAGTAACATGGTTGGGAATAAAAATATATTTCCAGAGAGGATGGGATGGTCAGAAGTGTGGATGGAGATGGGATTAATCAATTTAAATATAACATTTTTAAAGTAAAATTGAGGATCTTATAATCCACAGTACACAATAACATTAAAAAGATTAAAATAATCCAGTGAAATCTTTGTATGCCAAAAAAGACAGAAAACCAATATTTGGTGAATTTGATTTCCGTTGACTGTTGTTACGTCATTTTGTTCTCAATGAATTACACTTTGTACATACAGTCAATATATTGACTTTAAATATATTTATTTAATCAAAATCCCATGTGTGGTTTAGATGTTCTTTTAATTAGCTTTAGCAGTGTGAAAAACAGATCTAGAAATAACGCCACCTCACTGGGCACAAGCTCATTTAAAATTGACTGAGGCGTAGTGGAAAACTGTCCTGTGGTCTGACTAATCCAAATTTGAAGTTATTTTTGAAAATCATGGATACCGCATCATCTGGACTAAAGAGAAGAGGAACCATCTCGCTTCTTATTTGTGCACATTTCAAAAGTCAGCACCTGTAATGATATGGGGGTGCATTAGTGCACATGGCATGGGTGTCTTGCACATCTTTGAAGGCACCATTAATTCTGAACAATATATACAGGTTTTGAAGCAACATATGCTGCCATCCAGATTAAATCTTTTTCAGAGAAGCTTGCTTATTTCAGCAAGAAAATGCTAAACCCCATTCTGCATGTATTACAACAACATGGCTCCGTAGTAAAAGTATCTGGTAGCTAATTTGGCCTGCCTGCAGTCCAGATCTGTCACCCATGAAAAACATTAGGTGTATTATGAAACCAAAAAAATAAGAAAGGAGACCCCAAACTGTGGAGCAGCAGAAATCCTATACCAAGCAAGAATGGGAATATGTTTCAAAACTACAGCAATTAGACTCCTCAGTACCCAAATGCATACAGATTGTAGTTAAAAAGAGATGATGAAACACAGTGGTAAACATGCCCCTGTCCCAACTTTTTTAAACTGTGTTGATGGCATCAAATTCAAAATTTTCATTTATTTCTCCAAAAACAATACCATTTATCAGCTTGAACTTTTGATATGTTGTCTTTGTATTATTTTCAAATAAATACAGGGATAATTTATTTGCAAATCATTGCATTCTGTTATTATTTGTATTTTACACACTGTCGCAACGTTTTTGGAAACAGGGTTGTATATTAACCGTGTATATCAGGGTTAAGTAACATTTGATCAGTAACTAGATTGGCTTTGTTAGGGAATTTCACCTGCAAGGGTAACTATTTACTGTTAGTAATTACATTTTCCAAAGTAACTACACTGCTCAAACAAATTAAAGAAACGCTTAAATCACATACCAGGTCTCAATGAACAAAATATATTAACAAAAAAAATCTTGTAAATTGTGTAATATGTTGAAAACAAAATGAAATTACAATGGTCAATAGAAACCAAAATAACCAACCAAATGTCTGTTTCAACTTTAATTTCATCAGCAACTCATTATATGACTCAGTAGTGTGAATTGTCCCACATACCTGTATGCACTCCAGACAATGTCTGGGCATGCTCCTGATGAGACAGCGGATGGTGTCCTGTGGGATCTCCTTCCAGACATGGATCAAGGCATTACTGGAAAGTTGGTTGTGCTACTTGGCGGTGTTGGATGCATCGATACATAAGGGCCAGTCAATGCCATCGTCCAGAAACTGCCTACAATCTCTGGCCACATGAGGCCGGGAATTGTCCAAAACATAGATGATTTGGAGTCAGGTGGAGGATCAGAGATCCCCAAATAGACGTTTCTGACTTCAGGTCTTCATTTGATTGTGATATGGAGCTGCCACAGCCAGTGTGTAAGCCTCGCCACAGGAAAACCAGCTATCAGGATCTTGAAGACCTAGCCCTGGCTGAGCTGTCTAGAAGTAATGTGGAGAAAAGCTTTGTAATTCATAACTCAAGAAGTTTACTCAGAATACTATTAAAATGATTGAAACCTTAAATTAACAAAATAAAAAATAATTACACAAAATAATCAATAGAAAATGTATATATGTATAATACCAGATTTGCTGCAGAGCCACCTTTTATGTGACCATAACCCTGTCCAACGTATTTGCCTCCTTATTTCAGAAACAAATTACAAAGCTCATTTTTAATTATAGCACTGCCATGCCACTGTTTTGCTGGACTCTATCAAGTTAGGGATAAAAAAAGAATAATTAATCAAATGCGTTAGCACTCTTGCAAAATAAGATACCGATATCTGTTGTGCTGGATTAATGACCATTGCGGATATTCCTTTACATTGCAAATATATATAAAAAATATATTTTTTGCAGTGGTATACATAACTGCAACCAGTTGTTTTTTTGTATTTTAAAAGACCTATCTACTGCAGTTAGAAAACAGCCATTTTATTCAACGTACCACAGTAACTTCATTCAACATTTTGTGGTAGGAAGTCTGCTACAGACATTCCTATTCTCTTTTTTAAAGGAATTAAATATTTATATGTGAGACATGTACATTCAAAGTACTATATTATATTATCTTTTTCATGATGGGTTATATGTAACTCTGGACAATTTCAAAAGTGGGTTTAATTTTTAATTGTCATGGTCTGTCCAGTACACATTAAAAAAGTTAACGTAAATTCTTAGATGAAATTATTGATTGTGCTTGCTATTTAATTTCAAATTTTTGCATAAATTGTTTAAAAACGATAATGAAATTACAACTGACATGGCTTTTTCATGTGTGGTTTCAGACATTCAATAATCAAATGTAATCATAAGGCTTCATTTTGCTATTACTGTCATGCCCTGGCTGCGAGCCCCTGGCGAGCCCCTGGCCATTTCAGGGCAAGACTATTTGTGAGGCCTCTAGCCCTCTTTGACGTTTACAGTTTCATGTAGTTTGCACCGTTTGTCCTGGATTAAATCACCTTTTTGTTTGAAACTATGTCCGCGTTTGGTTCCGCCACACTACAACACCGTGACAATTACATTTCCTCATTCTTCCAAGTGACCACACTGCCTGATAAAGCAATCACAATAAAATGTCTTGTTTTGCTTTTCAGATACAAAGTTAGCAACAATAGAGATTTTCCAGAGGGGACTCTAGAGATATTGACTGATCTTATAATAGTTGTATTCATTCAGAAAATGCACTTATAAATACTTATACTGTGGAAAAGTGACACCTTCATATATTCTAGATTCATTACACAAAGTCAAACAAAGCCTTTTTTGTTTCAATCTTGATGATTACGGCTTACAGCTCATGGAAATAAAAGATCCAGTTTAAAATATTTGAAAGAAACATATACAATACAGAAATGTCAACCTGAGAAGAGCTCTAATCAGCTAATTAACTCTGCTAATTAACATGAGCCTTCAATATTTCAGTCTGGTACAGTACACACAACCACAATAATCAGATGACTGCTGACTTGACAGTTGCCCCCCCCCCCCCCCTGTATAAGGTATGTGCATTTCTTTGTGACATTCTGGAGCAGTTCTGTGTTCATCAGTCCCTGCCTGTTCTTTTTGCCTCGCCTGTTCCTGGTCCCCAGTGTGTGTTTTTTTCACCCTGCCCACCCTGTTTTTCAGCTTGATCTGTTTTGTTGCCTGCCTCCCGTATCCTGTTACGCTTCACTTTACGCTCTACACGGTTAGACGCCGGGAGCGCCGCCGTGAGAGGTCTGCCTGGCCCCAGTCTGTTCCCCTCTCCCGGACACCACCCGGGAGCCCCAACACGAATGACGGCCAGCCCATGCAGCTGGTGCACACCCGGCTCTCCCCAGGGGAGGGGGCACGCAGAATGACCGGGGATGCCTTGTGGCCATCCCAGACACTCTACCTGCCCATGCAGTTTGTGAAAAGACTTGGATACAGACGGGCAGCACAGACACCTCTACTCCCTCACGTTCGGCCCTTGATGCCACCCTCAGCTGGGGAACCACGTCCGTGCCCCTCATGGCCCTCAAAGACTCTGAAGCGGATTGTAACTTTCTGGACCGGGAGTTGGGTTAGACTGTTGGGGGTAGAGTGGACGCAGGATTGCCCACATCGAACAACAGGCCGCTCCACTCCAACTCCTCCTGCCCTGGAATCACCATGAAGCCATTTGTCTATTCATCCTCAATAGCTCTCTGTCTCCCCTGGTCCTCAATCACCCCTGGCTACGTTTCCAGTCTCCATGTTGACTGGACCATCGGTGAAGTGGTCGTATGGGGACGCCAGTGCTGTTTTCTGCAAACAGAGTTTTCCGTCTATACCCCACCCACCTCCTGTATGACCTTGCTATTGACCTGTTCCCAGGCACAGCCCTTACCAGTGGAAGGCTGTACCACCTCACTCGTCCGGAGACTGAGGCAAAAGAGAAGTTACATTCAAGACTCCTAAGTCGCATTGATCATTTGCCTTTCCTCTTCTCCACTGGTTGCGGGGTTCTTCTTTGTGGGAAAGAAGGACGGATCCCTACACCCTCTATCGACTACTGGGGTTTGTAATCCATCACCACATGCAATAAATATCCTCTGCCTTAAAGGTCCTTCTTTGTTCCCCTCAACAGAGCAACCGTTTTTACCAAGCTGGACCTGCGCAACACCTATCACCTGCAAATTCGGAATAGGGAAGAATTGACACCCCACTCGGAGTACCTTGTGGTCCCCTTTGGCCTCTCCCGTCCCGGCTGTGTTCCCGGCCCTGATGAATGGCGTCCTGCAGGATATGTTGAACATGTACATTGTTGTCTACCTGAATGACATCCTGATCTTCTCCAGCTCCCTTTACGAACACATCCGACTTGTGCGTATAGTCCTGGCACGGCTCCTTTGAAACAGGATGTTGTGAAGCTGGAGAAGAATGAGTTCCACCTGACCTCTGTGGCCTTCCTGGGCCACATCCTCTCCAGGGGGCAGATGGAGATGGACCCTGCTAAAGCGGCAGCGGTGGTGCAGCTAAAACTGCTGCAGCGCTTCCTCGGCTTTGTCAATTTCTACTGCATTTTATCTGTAACTACAACCAGGTTGCTGCCCTGCACACCTTAGCAAGGAACCTTTTTGGGTAAACAGCCTATAACTCAATGTATGTATGTTTGTAAAAAAATATAAAATAGTAAAAAACTTCCTCCAAAACATATCTTGCCAACCCATTCTGATTCTTATCGCAGCACTCCTTTAACCAGGAAGCTTTCGCATGTCCATCTCCATGCAAAGCAGGTCTCGTAGGAATTGTCAGTATCCCAAAATTCGGATTTGAACCACTTCGTTTCAATAGAAGATAATTTGTTTAATTCAATATCACTCCTTTTATTTCAAATATGGTGCACCTTCTGGGACGTGGCAAAGAAATGTATGGCAGTGATACATTTAACAAAACCCTACAAAAATGTCTCTCGTAAAATAAGGGTCTTTTATTTTATCTACTTCACTTAAATTATCATCCAATAAATGACGGTGATACTAGTTAAAGTCTTAGGCTTGAATAAGCCACTGAAAACCAAACCACTGTATATAACATGTACTGTTTTTGTGTAAATGTGATAGAAATAAACAACAAGCCATTCTTATTCCCAGGCAAACCTTAGTAGCAGGTTTGAGCCCCCCCCCTGCTGTTTGCAAAAGTTACCTGCACATCTTTAGATAAAGCAAACAAACAGCGTCTGAAACTACTCTGTGATCTATACATAGATGTGAAGAAACCGAAAAGGCCAACTTTGATATACTTTTTTTGCTACTCCCATAAGTAAGACACTGAATAACATGTTTTGCACCGAGATAGGTAAAGATATATCTCTTCCTCTGCTCTAAGACCCTGATAGAAAAGGTAGATCATTCTTCTTAGCTAAGTGCAACAACGGTTATAACACTTTTCTGACCTCTATTAATTTATTCTGTGATCGATACATTTGCTACTTCCAAAAAGTAAGACACAAACTAAATAACTTGTAAATATATATATCTCTCCCTCAGCTATAGGACCCTGATGGAAAATGGTAGTATGTTCTTCTTAACAAACAATAAGACCTCTTTTCAGACCTTTACTTCTGGCTAGAATCGTGCTATGTCTGAAAAATAATTTATATCGATACAGCTACTTCAGAAATGTAACACTTTCAGTATTGAGGAGGGTTTAATACTATGACAACAAAATTGCCAGGAACTGTGCTATAAAATGCAGTACTTGTTATATACTGTCACAGCTGTTTATAGACCATTAGAAACAAGTTCTATACATCTGCCTTTATTCTCTGGCATGTATGCAGTATTGAGGATAGAAATGATAAAAAAACTACCCGGGTCCATTAACTCATCGCCACCATCACACACACACACACACAAGCATAGATTTTTATCACCCCAGTGTGTATGTGGGATGGGATGAACGTGAGCATATTTGCTCACCTCATCCATCTTGTGCTGTCCTGTCTACCCAGGGTGTGCAGACGCTCTTATCTACCGCATCCAGATGCAGGAGATCTGTTTAGCACTGCCACTTAATTTCTCTCTATTTTCCTGTCTCCTCCTCTCGTGTTCTTCCCTTTCGTCTCTCCTCCCCCATCCATTCTTCTTTTCTCTTCTCTAAATAGATCCCAAGTTACCTTTCCCCCCTTTCCATATGCAGTGTGCTAGGTACATTTATATCAGCATTCAAGACCCACTGGTGTTCTGTAAAAAGAAATTCTCCAGGAAAATAATGTGCTGGATGAAAATAGCTCTAAAGTTTCCTTTTGCCAGCTCTTGAATTATGAAACCTATGTCAAATCATCCCCAAGGCTCGTCAGTCAGAACACACTGATCTCTGTTAACTCACAGGAGTATTATTGTCACAGTTGAAAGGAATAAAAGAAAATGACAGCTATATGTCTTTATTTTTAAGGTCTTAACTGAAAAGTTGCAAACCGTCATTAAAAGCGGATTGCTTCTGACATGTTTGTTGGACGTGTCTGCTTTTGAAAAGACAGCTCCATTACCTACTTGCTACCTCCACAGACAACTGTATTGTCACAAACTGCACCGCTGTTCTCGTCCAAACGGTATAAAATCACGAGGTTTAGGAAACATAAATTAATACATCTTTCTTTTCTCATAATTCTATATTCCCTTCAGTCATCAGAAGACATCCTCTCCTTTCCTACAAGACCCCAGGACACCGGATATAAGATGAAAATGACATTCACTTTTCATAATATCTCAGATGTTGTGTTATGCAAAAATAATGTCATTTAATTCACATAGGACCCATTTCTCATCAGAAAGGCTGGTTGAGGCAGAGGCATATAAGTACTGTAAATTGAATACAGAAGCTGACTGGTGTATGATACTTCTCTTGGTGAATGGTAATGTGTTGTCAATATGCAGTGGCACATACCAATGTGTTTGACATCAGCATGCTCTGCACTTGCAAGCAGATTTATAAAGACAATGATGTTTGTCCAAATATGCAAAAAACACAAGGTTTACATCTCAGAGTATTTACCTTTTATAAAGAAAATGGCTGCTGGTGGCTGCATCGGAATACATATGCAGAATGCCATTGGATCATCTAAGTATTTGCATTGATATTGTTGGAACTATTGAATATCCCTGACCATAAATAAAATGTCTTTCTTTAAAAAAAAAGTTCACTTTGTTTACAGTATGGGGTTTTACGGAATGGGGTTCAAATTATTTTTGGTATTGGTGGGGCCTGAATGGATACAGAGGCTTACCAGGCCTGAAGCACATGAGCTCAAGCCCAAATGAGGCCTGAGAGGAAGAGAAATAACAGGTATACAGGTACCTTTTTAAACATGGGGACAGTGGAAAATGTTTATCATTTTTGTCCGGGGCTATTGATGATTTCTTCATCGATGAAGCTCATAAAATTATGCTGCAGAAGATTAGCCAACTTATTTTGCTTCTTTTCAAGGTCACCACTTGAGAAACATTAGCACAAGTGCCATCACTGAAAAATATAAAGTCTGTTTTGGGCCGTGTGTAGGCTGAGCTGAGGCCATTAGCAACACAACATGGAGGTACATTCTCCGTCAATCTCAGCAGGTCATTATTTACATAATTTTATTTTTCTTAATTTTATCACTTTGTTTTTAGATCAGCCTAACCATTGCAGATGGAGATCATCACACAGCATCATTTCTAATCATATCTCTTTCCATTCTTTTCTGCGTTAATGGGAATGGAATAGGATCATAAATACAAACCACAGGCTGTCTGCAATCACTGTCAGACATCTCATCACTCCCTCATTTTGCTCACTTGTTTCATCACTAATGGATACAAAACCCACAGTCAACACACACAACCCCCACCCACCCCCTCCCAAGTTCAGAAGTGTTTGGTCTGCCTCCACAAGACTAGTCTCCTATCTAAGTCTGGGTACTGTGATTAGGTTGGTTGGGCTCAAAGGGCCCGGCTCTCATGGGCGACAGCCCCACCGCTAGCGGTCGGCACGTGGTCCGGGTTAGTCCTGGGTTCTGATAAAAGGAGCACACAGCAGTCAGACGCAATTAAAAGTCAAACACACACAGGCACACACACACACACACACACTTATGCACACACAACCTCTTATCTTGTACCTTACACAACCAGTGGTAATGTCGGATGGACTGTTTGATGCCGACCGCTTGCTAAGATGAAAAACAATCAACAACAAGAGCAGCAACAACAACAACAACAAATGCAGCATAAGGTTTACATTACAGAATGTCACCACAATCCGGTTAGGCACACCTCAAAAGCTGTTTGTTGGTATTGGATTTGGGATACAGATGTATTATAAACTTACAGTACAGTTTTTCAAAACTGCTGCCATTTACTGAATGTGTACACATTTTTCTGAAAACTATAAACACACTCCTTAAAACACCATATTGATTAAAACCCATACTTCTCACACCAAATCAAACACTTTTATCCAAGCTATGTTATCTGTAATATAAATGACATACTTACTTTTCCCTCAGATGCCACACAAAAGCCTCAAATACAATGGAACTACTAAATATCCATACTGAATTTGTATGTATTAGCACTAGCAGTAGAATATATAAATAACCTTAAGAATATAAAATCCACATTACTTTTGGGGGGCTATTCAGAGATGCCAGTTGATGCTGGTAGACCATGCATAATTGTTGAGGCCTAGGATCTGGCGACTGTGAACATAGATGTCGAAAAAATTGGTTTCATTGGTTTAGAGAAATCTAGTCAACAAGAATAATGGCATGTTTCAAGGTATACAGACTGCCAGAAAATATACACAGAGCTGTAGATGAAAAT
>JACXGK010008249.1:0-22957 GCA_016801125.1 Novumbra hubbsi
TCAAGAGGACTAATGTTATTCTTTGTATTGTTTACAGAAAGTGCCACTACCGTATTGTTTTACTGTTTCTTTTCTGTATTTTGTACTCACTAAATTGTATTAAATTATTAGTGGACATTATGTCTCTTTGAGTCTCTCCTATTTCCTATCTAAATATAAGTACCCAAATTGTTAGTTTGTTGCCTGAGTGTCCTTTCCCAGGCCAACATTTATTTGTACCTTCAGCAATATACTTTCACCATTGACCAACCACTATGTTGGAGAAGTTGTTGTTCTTTACGTTGTTGAAAGCCATTATAGATTTTTTTATACCATCTAAATGCATTCATCTAACATGACTGAGTGCAGGAAATGTGCTGAAACATACATCCATCGTTAAGCAAAAACACAGTTAAGGTTGGTTCAAGTAGTAAACAATTGTCAGTGGATCACAAGTGGAGAATGTTTAAAAGACATTGAACCTTGGGTTTACCAAGTGTCCAAAACTACCTGAACCTCCTGCTAAAAAGTTTTTGTCTGTTCTGATCAGCAAACTCTTTGTCTCAATTGTAGTAAAGGCTTTCTTCTGGCAAGATGCTTTAACAGATTTTTGGCCACAAATAACCTAGTTGGGCTTGGTGTAAAAAAATGAAAAGGGATGGTCATGCTGAAAATAACCTAGAAATGTTTGTACTGGATAAACTGGCTCATTAAAATCATTAACGCTGCTTGGATAAAAGCCGGGATTACATGGCATGACATCGCTTTTTGACGAACTAATTGCATTGGTAAACAGTTTGTAATAGCCGTAATGCAATATACCACAGGCAAATTCTGTGTCTAAACGCGACACTAAATCCAATGCATAAATGGAGTGTACTAACATGGCTGGGCCTAGGCCTTATTATTAATATGTCTAATCCCATGCATAGTGTTGCCATTAGGCAGGTGGGAATGGCAGGCACCTTAGACCCCGACTTTCTTCCTAAAGTCTCTGAGGGAATACAATATTCAGGGGCAGGCGGGAGCCGGCAATCCTCGCCTCAAAACGTCAACCCTCTTCTCAGCAGCCTGAGAGTCGGCATCTCTAGAAAGGGATTTCATGCTTTATGAGATCAAGTTGCTTTTAACCAAGACTCCCTCCTCACAAACTCTGAGAGGGCTTTTTGTGTTGAAAATGGTGTCGAAAGATGCCCCACTGAAAGGGATGGATGTCACTCCTGCTAAGTCACCCGTGAAGGACAGCAGGGTTATTAAGAGAGAGGGGAGAGTGGAGTCGAATCTGAAAAAGAGAGAGAGAGATAGAGGGAAAGAGGGAAAAAGAGAGAAAATGTAGAGACAGGAACGATGGAAAAGGGAAAAAGAATGGTAGGAAAGGTAGGAAAATGAAACATCACTGACGAGCATTTAAAGGCTAACTGAATTGAAAAAAGTATATTCTAGAAAACGACATATGTGGCATCAATATCAATCAGACAAAATGAAATGAAATACAGTGTAAATAGGTAAAGCTCCATGTTTTTTTTCGGTTTAAAATCAATGAGCTAAGTTGACAATGCCAACACCTTAAATAGAATGGAATGAGTGCTCGCCATAGGGTGCAGAGCAGATCACAACAGATTTGTCCATCTTTATTCCACCAATAAAGTGCTAATATTATATGCATAAAATTAACTCATACGTTTGTGCTGTTTTTTTTTACAGTGAATTTAACCCACTCAGCATAATATTTTGAAAGGCTTTTTCAGCCTCTTCAACATCATTACAAACAGAAAGATGTCTATTCAAAGAGAAAGACATGTTTTCAACATGGTGGAGTAACCATTTAGCCAGAAGGAAACTGTAGGTATGTTAACTTGTTAGCGTTTGTGTACACTAGAAGCATCTACTTAATCCAAATGATTAGAGTAATGGTGACATTTTGAACGGCACGTTTCTACATCAATGCACAGAGACCAGTTTTTATTCCCTTAGCCCAAAGTGTTTTGGAAGTTGTGCTACTCTAGCTCAAGCTGGTGCTTAGACTAAGAATCCAATCAGCCCTTATCGGCAGTGTGCTTGTGATGTAGAAATAATGTTTATTACTTCTGCGTTACTGGATTTAATACTTATTAAAGATTTTTAAAAATGGTGTTTAGTTTAATATGTATACATCATATAATATATATATATATATAGGGCTGGGAATAACAAAATAAAAATAACAAATTATTTGCACAATTTGCTGTGATTAATCATGATTAATCGCATTTGTTACGTGTGGTAGAATCACAAAAAATAGCAATAAACACAATAACGTATATATTATAAATAGAACATATTATGGCATCTTGTGAACTGTAAACAAAACTAGTAGTAATTCCCATCAATTATATGCAGCAACATTATAAACCACAAAGCTTTAAGGGCCAAATCCCAATGTCCCCCCTAAACCCTAAGCCCTGAACCCTCACAGACTACATTGACGTCACCTGGTAAGTGATTGAGTGCAAGAGGCTG
Organism: Novumbra hubbsi; assembly: GCA_016801125.1. Lineage (NCBI taxonomy): Eukaryota > Metazoa > Chordata > Actinopteri > Esociformes > Umbridae > Novumbra > Novumbra hubbsi. Next base: position 2,479 of record JACXGK010008249.1, read on the forward strand.
CAAGGGCTCAACATGCTCTTGGATCAAGTCTGATGAAAGCATATTTGGAGTTTACAAACTACACACAGTTCTAGCTATATGTCATCACTGAAACACATTAGGAGTTCTACAATCAGAATATGATAACTGTTTCCAATAGGGGACGTATTCAGCATTAGCATTAAACATTGGACACTCAGCCCCCCGGAAGAATGAACGAAAGAACGAAAATACTTATTATTTCATTTTGCTGAACAAGATTCAAAGATCCTAGTCAGTAGATCCAAACCTCCCATCACTAACTAACAATAGCTGTCACAACAGTAAGTGGTTAAAACCGAGCCTGTAGTGTTTGTGATTCAAGCAAAAAAAGGTTACATTATTTTCCAAATAAAATATCATAATTAGATGAGAAATAAAAAAATATCTTCTGTCAAAACCAAAAAATGTACCTTGAGAGTACCTTGAATAGTCATGCTGTTTATTTTGAGGGAGTAATACTGACTTCATTTATATAATATCATCAGACAAAAATCTGTATCTGCCACAATGAAAAACACCCCTGAGCCAGCAATCATTTTTTTCTTAATTAACAAAAGATAAACACTTGCAGAATCAGTGCATTCAGTTGTTTGACTGAAGAGCCCAGCAGACTACAGACTTGTATCGGGAGGGAAACCCACTGTTCCATTTAATTAACACTGTAAAATAATATAAACCAAAAAAATGAAAAATGTCAGTAAGCAGTTCATACTAATTATATTCCAGGTCAGTAGCCATTATAGTTAATTAAGGAATACACATTTTTCCAGCTCTCCAGTGCTGCAGTCAGAGATCAACAAGACTGTCTTTGCCGACAGGCATCTGCCTTTGGATTTCTTAAGCCAACAGAAACATATTGGCTTTATTCTGAACGGGTTTTAGGTGGAGTTGACCCTTCTGCTTTGTCTTCCTGGAGGCAAATTTGCTTTCTTAGTTGAATTCATTGTCGTTCAGTTTTAATATTTAGGATTCATTGTTTCTGATAGATATTAGCATATTAATTACTAATGGCAGATCATTTTGGTAGACATTTTGGTCGACAAATTTGATCAGAATTCATCTGGCCTGCACACTGCTGGTGCAGCTCAAGACCGTTTTACAGACTTTGAAAAGATTGGGACTAAGATTGGGACAGTTAAGGAATCGCGGAGAGGCCCCAGGGAGATGAGGTAAATTTAATCTGCTGTCTTAGCACATGTTAAAACACCTGAATAGAGAAAAGTGAATTCAAATTGACTAGCTTGTAACAAACAGTGTGCCTCACTGACTGTACAGTGATAAAAAAAAGGTTTTCCGAGCAATCTTTTACATTTTTAGGACATGTAAATACTCCAGCTGTGTATTTGGTCTGCTCATAACTCTAGCATTGTTCAAGCGAGCCTTTCTCTTGGGTTAGGGAAAGTGTGAGTATGTGTCTCATAAGTGTTTTCACGTACAAATGTTAGAAGTCAGAACACAAACATAACGAAAGGCGACGCAGAAAGGACATCTGGGAGAACGTTTAATTTGTTTGCCAATGTTCTAGATTCATCAATGTTCTACATTCATCAATGTTCTACATTCATCAATGTTTTACATTCATCAATGGCTCATCCGGCAGCCGGATTTCAGAGGTGTCCATATAAACAGGATTAGTAGGGGACTAGATATTCTTGTAAAGCACGATCAAGCTATAATAAGAGGTTGTACACAATAATCACATGCTACCTTACCCGAAGAGAAGGTCAGCCCATTAAATAATTTCAACAATCATTCATCAGAAAAATCGCTTTACAGTTGCGTTATTCCAGCATTGCAGTACTTATCTATAAAATGTTAATTAAAATGGAGGGTGGAGGCCAATAACCCAGACACATTATGTTTACAATCCAACCATAGCCAATGAAAATCTTCAATGTTATGTTCATAATCCTCCCTGGAAAGTCATTTTCCTGTTAGTGGTATCTAATAAATCAAGACAAGCCAACTTCTTCAACTGGATGACAGACAAAGAAATGGTGTTCTCGCTATGTGTATCACAAAGATTAGGTTGAACCCCACATGTATGACACAGAATGACGTTTTTTACACCCCGATCCTTGATATTCACCAATCTGGCCTGGTTAAGACATGTTGGAAATAGACATTCATAAATGATAATGAATTTTCTCAACGGAGTGCAGAGAAAAATGTAAAAATGTTTTTATAGTATTGAAAACCTTGGCGTAGGTGCAATAAAATGAATGATTCAGTCCGGTAATGAAGATAATAAATGCTTATCCACAAATCATGCACAGCTTAACATTATAACAAGTCAAGGCGGAATCGCGTCACCTCTTATGACACAGGTCCTGTATAGCCAGTGAATAACGAAAGCTCAGATGGTCCAGACAAAAGCCAATATGAAGCATGGATGGAGATAACAATTCTGAAACCTAGCCATTACTCCACACTGAGACAAGAAAGGACAAGGAGGAACAAATGTTATCTCCCTCTTTCTCACTCTTTTCCGATTTCTCAATCATCCCCTTTACACCCTCACGCTATCCACCTCTGTATATTTATTTAAGGATCTACGTCTATATTGTTCCACTGAAAGACAAAGCGCAGAGCCAAATCACATATTGGATATGTTTTAATGAGTCAAAAGCCTGTATCACCTGTCTCCGTACGACTTCTCAGCCTAAAGCGGCAGCATTTGATTGATCAGTGTTATATATGCATACTATTTGGTTTGAATCATTCTCATTTTTAAAAGTCTTCACCAACCATGGTTTTGAATTTTTTATGACAAGGGTAAACTTTGAAAATTACTTTGTGACTCATTTCCTAACCAATGTTAAACAAAACCTAATACATTTTCTGTGACAAACTTTGGTAAAACGTTATTTTTGAAAGTCTAAAATGTGTGCCTGTAGATTCTCTACCGATTGTCGATTGACTTTTTGTAGGATTTTAACCAACTATCTACTAACCCTAAACCTTACCTATATCCTAACCTTTCAATGTATTCTATCCCTTACCTTAACCCTTACTCTAAGCCTTATTTTATACCTAACATTAACCTTAGCATGCAGTTGTTTATCAACCAATAGTTTGTTGAATGTCTATTGAACATCAATAGATGGAGATTTGAAATAAAGTGTAACCCCAACTTCCTTATGAATTTCATGTAATGGTAGAAACAATACTTGAGCATTTGAAGATTTTTTTTTTAAAAGTGATCCATTTGTCTAACTAGCCCATAAGCACATACAGAAAAACATGCATAATCGAATTGCTACTCATACACAAACCAGTCCATTACTTTAATTCTAGCTTTCTTAATGTCACTGTGTGTATTCTTTTCTTCACCGCCTCTGGGGGGAGGTTTTAGGGCCCAGCATCGGTGACTACTGACACAGTTTCCTCCGTCAGTGGTTCCTCAGCCCTCCATCCTCGCTGCCATGCTTATCCTGGCACTACACCCATACCATGCCTCAATAGCTAGGAGCAGAAGAAAAAGGACGTTTGTTGACCAGCTCCTGCTTCCTTCCAGCTGTGTTATCAGAGGCCTCAGAGATTGAGCAGCTGCCCCTCTCCCACCGGAGGACTCAAAGGAGGCGGAAGGCTCAAGGTGTTGCTTGACAGACACCCTGAATTATTGCCTCTGTACTGGGTCCCCTCCCCAGTCTCCGGATGCAATACAGCTCCTTTCCAGTGCATTGTGGTCTTGCTAATAGTCAGGTTATTTATAAATGAGTGTATGAACGTGGGAAAACAGCCATACAGATATATGCTGTGGCACGTGGCCACGGCATGGTCATAATGAACCACGAAGGGAGGATAGAGAGGAGGGGGTCGTTCCACAGAAGGGGGGGCCACCAGCTCCTAAACGCTGCAGCTTCCCTCTCTTCCCGCTCACCACGGACATTGTCATCCTACAATCCAATGGGTAAACAATTCCAGGCGGGGGCGAGCAAAGTCCCATAGTCATTTTCTGGTTGCTATATATCTAGATGGGTTACTTGCACACACATTTCTAGTGAAGTGAGAAAACAATCAGTAAATTGTGTAGGGAATCGTTTGTTATGTAAACTGTAAGCTATGGTAAGCTAGTTGACCAGGGCCAGGTGGTGTGCACTGCCTGGTTTCCTTTAGATGTGAAACCTGGCATTTTGGCAAAAAAGATCAATCATGACCCTTTACAACGTTTGCTCAGATCGGCTGGACGACCAGGTTTAATAGGATTAATAGAGGATTCAAACAACTTCCTTTTAAGAATTATGTTTTCTTTGGGACAGCAGAAATGTTTTGTACCCTTTACCAGATGTGTGCCCTTAACACAATACAGTTTCTGGGCACTACAGACAAATCATTCGACCTTCAAGCTTTGTTTTGGCCTGACATGCACTGTACACTATGAGCCTTTAAATAGGCAGGTGCGTGCCATTCCAATGTTCCATACGTTATTCCAGATACATAGCTTTGTTGGGTTGGGACACTTTATTTTAGACCTACATGAAGATTTATAAACGTTCTCATTCATTCTCACAATAACGTTTGCAGACAGACATCCCATGACCGTAACGGAGACCATGCTGCCACTTGTGTGTGGAATGTAGCTTAAGGGACATTCTAACCACTTTTGTAGAATCATATAGAATATTGGTTCTGTGTATGCCTTGTAATGACACACCATCTATAAGTCTGTTTAATGTTTAGTTCAGTTTTCTGACAAATTAATTTTAGCTTTGTCTATGTTTCTAGTCAAAATATGACTCTGGTGCTCTGATTTCCTTGCCAGTAGGCTGTACAACGGCACAGATCTCAGCTCACCTATTGCTTATTCATATGACTTCTTTTTTATTTAATATGATTCTGAGAGTCTTGAGAGAAACAGTCCTAATTGGAGCCTGCTTCCTATGCAGGTTCCACACGGAGTCTCTGTTCATAGCCATTGAAGGGACACTTCTCCACATTACCAAAGAGGGGAGGTGTGAGGTTGGATTGGTTTCAGCTGGTGGGTTTAGGGTTCCAATTTGTATGACTCCCTTAACTTGAAATAAAGGATCCGTTTATTATGATATTGTAGAACACTGCATGGTAATATTGCTATAGTGGTAATACAGCAAATATAATAATTGTTTTAAATATAATTGGAATTATAGCTACAATTTGGGAGAACTGTTTCATACTGCCATAACTGTTATTTGATATTTGCAGTCCTTGCCAACTTCTCTTTTCACCTATTTTCCTAGACGTAGCTGAAAGATTGCTTTTAGCTGTCCCCATGCCGTGTGTATGTATGGGACTGCTCTCCACGGTTCAGGCAAGGTAATGCATTGGTCTCTGTGCTTCAGAGTATGCAGGTGCAATGGCAGATATTGGAAGAGATTTTGATATGGTTTGCATGCATGAGTCCATCCACCATCACAGAAGCTAAAAACAGAGAGAGAGAGGAAAAGTTGAGGCAGGCTGAAATGAACACAAGGACTAAGACTTTTTCCAGAACTATGAAGTCATGAATCCAGCAGACCCCAATTTTTTCACTTTATTAAAAAGGGAAAACGTGTCTATGTAGTCTCTCTCTCTCACAGACCCTTTTGGCTGGCATGAGGTGAGTTCCCGCTTCATCCTCCACAAGGCAGAGTTTGTTTGACACCAGCAATATTCCCCCTCAGAAATGTTGTAAAATTGCACTGGTCTTTGTGAAAGATTAATGCCCTTATCTCTTAATCTTTACACAGCCTCGAGGCATGCATATTATTAGCTTGTAGTTCTCTGATTTTAATGTCAGACTGACTGAGATGATTCCTAGACCAGACAAAACAACTTGCAATATCTTGCCAGGCTTTCATGTCTGACTTTCAGACTCCACCTCTTTGCTAAACACATTAATCAAAAATCAACCGTTGGGGACAGCAAGATATGTAAAGCATGTTTGAAATAATTTGTCCTCTCCTCAGATTGGCTCTCTGCTGTCAGGATCAATTGTCTGAGAGTTCCTTCTGATGAGTGGTTCACGGCCCAGTTCCCTCTCTGTTTCAATAGACATCTGTTTAAATTGGGTTAACTCTGATCTCTCTCTCTACCACCTCGCCCGCACGGCGGTCGTGTGTTCCAGCCACTGAAACACTGCCCACAAGGGAAATAAAACCACTACCCCATGCAAAGAAGTTGCTTCTAAAGTATCCCTGCTTTAAATGTGTATGGACTGTATGGAGCATCAAGATGTTCCACAAAGAACACACAATATGAAAATATTGCTTTTGCTGACGATGTCTAAAATGTGCATCTTTTAGTGGATTGTGGAAATGTATGGAGTGACCTGCTAGTTTGTTCATGGAAGAGTGGTTTCTGGCTGAGAAATAACTCTTGACCTCTCTGTAAGTATTGTAGGCTTTCAGTAAACAGTTTTTACTCCACTGCATGGTTCACAGGTATGGTCAAACACACACGATCGAATGAGTTCACAGCGATGGAAAGGCATTGAGTTGTCATTCAAAGCCAGGCTCTGAAGAAGAAATAAAAATCCCTTTTGAAATAGATACTGTATTTTTGCAAAGTATAGTCATCATTTGGCCCTTGAAGAGCTACAATACTACAACACGTCTGGGTTTGTTGCTTTGGGCGTGGAGAGGAAGTCCAAGGTGAAACATTTCCTTTTGTTATAACACACATATATATAACACACATATATATATAACACACATATATATAACACACATATATATATATATAACAGTCACTGTTGGAAATTAACTGAACAACTTCCAAAAAGTAATCAAATGTATAATGCAAAAAACATTCCAAATTCATTTCAGATATTCAGCTACAAATAATTGTCTGGTTGGTTCTATGCGATTACATTCAGGAAATAATAAAATGATAAATGTGCATATTTTTTTGCAATGCATTTACTTATTGAGTTTAGTGTTCATGCTGTGTGTGACATAAAAATGCTATGGCCCTATCCAGTGTGACAATATATTTTTTGTCCTCTCATCCACCAAGACGAGTCATTGACCTCAAAGGGAAACAGAGCTAGATAATTAACAAATACTCACATCCAAGTGCAATCACATAAACACTCTCCTCCCTCTCTGCTATTCTCTCAGCGAATTACATTTAAACTTCATTTGTGATCATACACTGCTCTCTTTTATAAGTTTGTGTCATCAGAGAGAAGTTCATTAGCGATAATGGGCAAAATAAATTAACATTTAAATAATACTAATCGCTTTCTCCGAGAGTGCCATGGCTAACATCTCAGGAGGCGAAGGACGAGTCAGCTCTGAGATAACACCATTACAGTTAAAGTGCAGGGAACAGTCAAATCTCCTATCTAATATGCAGCCACTCAGCCAATGAGCCCCCCGCCTAACTCAAAGTAGCATTCAGAGCTGAGTTTGGTGGGAACAGCATGGGAAGGTTGGATCTTTCATCGTCACCTGACATTTCAAATTACAATTCGGCTCGCATGTGTTTAATGATAAATAGTATTCAATTACAATAAATTCGACTATCTAAAATCAAATCTCAGCATGTGGACCGTAATCCATTTTAATACAATCATTAGCCATGTAGCTTATGGTTGACATTCCATAGACATACAGTGTTAACTTATCACAGTACAGGCTTTGTGAGAAAGAGGTTCTCAAAGTAAATCATTTAGAAGGAGCATTGTTTGGCAGGTGTAGAATACCCTCTCTTTACAGCAGCACCTGTTTATGGTGAAAGTACCTCTGTAAATGTAATCGTCACACACCACTCAATTAGCTCCTTAAGGTGTTTCACTCTCGAGAACCAGCTCTGAGCGGACCAGGCTGGGTGGATATAATGGTAAAATGCTGCTCTGTCCCTACAGACCTCTGGGACTTGGTAATGGACCAATCTTCTGTGACATTACACACGCCTATCAATGGAAATTAAAACATGTTGCAAGGTTCCTTACTTTGACGGCTGCCGCCGTCACATGTCTAACTCCGACCCTGCACTCAGCCCGCCACCGATGGACCTGGACGACCAATCAGAACAGAGGGCACATCCAACGTCCCTCACCGCTATCGGCTGCAGGTCCGTTTGACACTGCCGTAATAGAGGAATCCAATCAGTCAGTCCACCTGCACAATGGACCATATGGGCCGGGCCTTAAAGAGATATTCAGCTACAGAAAGAGAAGAAAAGGTAGGAAAAGAGAGGCATTGATTTCTGGGTCCGAAGTGAAATAGGACCTTGACGAGCGTAATCTCTACAAGTGGCGGTCGGGGGTTGAGGCAGCGGCTCAGAGAATCACTGACACCCTGAATAGGACTGACCCATTTCTTCCGGATTGTGGCATTGTGCGCTCTTTGAACATGTTCATTCTAAAAAAGCATCCGGAAACCCGCGGCTTGGCCTCTCCAACTAATGATCATGACAAACAGTTCTTGCTTTCAGAAGGGCTCATACTGTAGCCGTCAACGTTTTGTTATCGCTTTCGGCAATTCTCCAGGTTTCCCAAGTTCACAAATCAGCAGTTTACCTCATCGTTAAAACAGTCCTGGGCTCTCTTTGGCCTTCATTCTCTCTTTCATTTTCCCTCAATAAATTATAGATATGACACCAGGGGGAATGCCTGTTCACTTCAAGTCAGTAAAGCTGCTTTAGTGAGCCAAAATCCCGAATTTCACCAGGCACCCGGCCTCCAAGCTCTTTCGTGTCCAACGCTTCACTTGTTTCCTTAAGTCCTGAGAAACAGTCTTTCTCATCAGAGATAATGCTGTAATGGTTTCTGCTGGTGGAATTGCTTCCAAAAAGTGGAACTCCATACCAACATTGACTTTGTAAGAGGTCTTAATCGCTAAATCAATGTGCTAATTACAATTTGGGATTATGGCATTACTACTCAATGCTAGTCTCCTGATAATTATCTGAAAGACTGTGTTTTGTGCTGTACAGTTCAACCCTGCTATTTTGGTCAGGGTAATTGTACCCACAAACATAATTAGCAAACCCAATTTCTTGTTTTTTTAGGGCCTTGGAAACTCCTATATACAACAAGTGTCTATTTTACCTGAAATGAATCCCCACCAACACTGTTCTTTTCTGTGTGCTGCCATTTTTATGAATAGTTTTGCTAAGCAAAGAGGCCTTTTGTCATTCTTATCTTCAAAAAGGCATTATAAGCAGAGATAAAATCTCACCCTTTCACAAGAGACTATCTAGTGCCACTGTCAAATATTGAAATAATATGCATTACCAGGTCCTTCCTATTGCTAGCAAATGGCATATTTGCTGCATTTCCAGGATTAAGTAAATCAAAGCCCAAAACCCAAACATTGATGTCTCATATGATAGAAAAAATATACATATTTTTGTTTATTATCTCTTGGGGTAAGTGTACAGACGGAGACAAAGGAGAGACTGAAATATTGGCACAATGGAGAAAAGGAATACTTAGATGTGTTGGATGTGTTATTTAAAGGTCTGAACATTAGCAAAGGTCTGTATGTGTGTATGTGTTAGGATTTCCAATTAGAAGATCTGTACATCATGAAGGCCAAAGAAATGTCATGCATCATGAGGCATAAGAAATGTCATGCATCATGAGGCATAAGAAATGTCAAGCATCATGAGGCATAAGAAATGTCAAGCATCATGAGGCAGATGAAATGTCATGCATCATGAGGCATAAGAAATGTCGAGCATCATGAGGCATAAGAAATGTCAAGCATCATGAGGCATAAGAAATGTCATGCATCATGAGGCAGATGAAATGTCAAGCATCATGAGGCATAAGTAATGTCGAGCATCATGAGGCATAAGAAATGTCATGCATCATGAGGCAGATGAAATGTCAAGCATCATGAGGCATAAGAAATGTCGAGCATCATGAGGCATAAGAAATGTCAAGCATCATGAGGCAGATGAAATGTCAAGCATCATGAGGCAGATGAAATGTCAGGCACCATGAGGCATAAGAAATGTCAAGCACCATGAGGCATAAGAAATGTCAAGCACCATGAGGCAGATGAAATGTCAAGCATCATGAGGCAGATGAATCAAAATGAAGGAATCAAAATGCCAAAATATTAGACATGCCAATATCTACTGTTTGGCCCATTGAAAAGAGGAAAGAATGCACTAGGAGGTTTAGTTATGTCAATTGACCTGCTAGGACAAGACACAACTCGGTAGTGGATGTTCAGAATAGGAAGGAATACACTCCAGGAGGTTGGCTGTGCTGCATCAGCCACTAACATCGGCAGAAAACTTCCCCATTCTGAATTGAACAGGCTGAACTGCAAAGTGGAAAAGCACTAGTTGACCCTAAAAACGAGATGGTTTTAAAGTACCAAAAACGTCCTGCACACTTCTGCGAAAGGGGACTGGGCTGACTTGGCTTGTGATGTAACTGGCATGTAGCTGGGCACAGTCATTAAAAAAAATTGATACATCATGTAAACGAAACAACCAAAATGTTGTCCTCACTGAGGATGTGACAGCTGATGGCAGTTGCAACATGAATTCCAAAATGAAGTGTACAGAAACATTACCTCTTCAAGTGCCTCTAAAAGTGTTCGGTAGCGCTTTGACTGCTGCAATGACCCCAAAAACACTTCCATGGCTACCAAGGAGTATTTGGGAAACATTTTTATTGACTGGCCAAGTCAATTACCGGATAGGAATCCAATTTTGCATCCCTTTCACATGTTGATGAATAGACTAAATGTGTCTGCAGTATAGTCCTGGCAGAACACCACCACCACCAAGGAAGAAACCCAGCGGCAATTCACGGCAATTATTACAAACATAACAAAAAGTATTTGGACAGATTCACATTACATGCAATAAAGTAGACTTATTTAGTACTTGGTTGCCTTAAGTAAGGGGACAATGAACAAAAATGTACTGCCATTCTAAATGACTCATTATATATTGATAAAAGGACTCTAGAATGAATGCTGACAGTCTGCACCTTAACCCCTTAGTCATTGTATCCGTTTATTTCCAAAGTGGTAGAATACAGAGAAGAAAATGTGTGAGTTCAACGTGAGTCAGGAAAGCTAATAATTATGTAGATCTACACAGAATAGGTTCTACAATCTATATGACATTGCAAACGTCTGTAGATGTAGAGCAATGTCAAAGATAGTAACCATGTAAATTGCCTGATGCATCAGAAAAGACACATTTTTATGAATGAACACGTGATTCGTGGGGGTATATAAGCTGCAATTACTGTCTCAACACACTGACAATAGATCCAGACAAATAAAGGATTGGGATGAGTGTCTTCTGGAACATTCCGTTTTTTCAGAGAGACATGGCCCGTTATGTGAAATGGGACTAAAGAGGCATTTTTATTGGCCGCTTGCACATGGGAGAAAATTCACAGCCTAAAGAAGCTCACAGCCTCTTTTGTTGCATCTCACATTGTGCTGCCCAGAGGAGAACCTGAATGATTCCTGTCCAATTTCCATGAGGACAATAGGACATTGAGTAAGGCCCGTAATATAGAGGAAAATCGGACACAAAGGACACATTGGTTACTGGAAGATATGACTCATGCTTTGCTACAGTATGTGGATCTATTGAACCATTCAGAGGGACACAATACTCTTCATGTCGTTGGTGTGAATATCTGCAATGCCAAGGCACAGGTTCAGGTGAGCATAAACAGCACTGGGCTATGCAGTGCTGACGTTGTGCTTATGCCCATGTTATGCAGGCTGTATTATGACTCTTCCGGTAGTGCAGATATGTTGCGCTTAAAACATTGTCTAGTGATGCTGACTCCATGTTTTTTTTTACCATCTGGGTTCATTTCTGGACCAGTAGTGTAACACTGAGAAAAATATAAATCTTTATACTTGTTGTTTAACATTTAATGTTTAATTTCCTTTTAATATCCACATGAACTCTATGCGCCATGTAGGTAATATTCAGGTCACCAACATTCACTGGAGACCAGACTAATGATGAGACTATCCACCTGAGGTACAGTGTTAAAAGTTATCCATGTTCAAATGTCTTTTTTTACTGTAAATAACCCATGATATTTTGTAATAGTTAAGCCTTAACAAATACATGTATGGTATGGTCTCTCTAAAAAGAAAATATTGATCTTTCAGGGCTTTCCAATACAATTATGGGGTAAATGTAAAACATTTTTGTAAAAAAAAATTGTTAAGAACGGTTTGATGAATGTTTCCGCTTAAATTTCAACCCAAAAAGAATATTTAAAGTGTACTTGCATTAACAATTTAAAATGGATTATTTGTAAAATCCTCCTTTTAATCCGTTCTTTAGAGAACTTCTGGGGGTTTCCCCCATATGTAGAATTTGAAGAACCCTTGATGAGAGTTGGGGAAGATGATAGCTAGGGTTGATGGCTAGGGTTGGGGAATAAAAAGATAATCTTTGTCAGAAATCTTACATGGAAGGAAGAAGATATTACAAACAAACAAAGAAGAAAATATTACAAGCAACCTAATTAATTGGTCTATCAAAATGTATATTGTTCTGGCAGCAAAACAATGATTTGAAAAACCGCAACCTTTATTCATTTCAATAAGCCACTAGAAAGCAAACCTACCAAACCACTCAACTGCCTAAGCAAAACAAAAACAAGGTCACAATGTGACTTCTAGCAACAACGACTGGAGTTTCAAACAAAAAGTGGTTATTTCATTTGTTTTTTATTTCCCTAGGGAGGATGAATGCAATTAGTATGGATAATTATCTGCAGGTACTTTGTTTGGAGCATTAGTATGCTAGGTTTGTGCAGACAAACAGCCAACAAGAGACCGTGGTTTGACATGGCTGTCCTGATACAGCAACTGGAGGACTGATAGAACTCGTAGTGTCATTCCTGGGGACAGCTTTGACTCCAATACAATACCGCTGACAGGAAACTACTGAGAAAACACCTTGAGCACATCCAAGCCAGACCCAACACGGGACTTACACCTGACAACACTTAGTCTACACTAATTTTCCTAGGAGGTCTGAAACAGTTTCACATATTTTTTTTTTTTTTTTAAGTTTTGGCCGTGAACGTATCTGCCCTAAGGACTTGACACATTCAAATATACGGGCCATTCTGCTGAATATTTGACTATTCTGTCCCCAGGCCATTATATGCGTCAATATACATAAAATGTATCTGTTTAATACATTATATTATCAAGCACAGTGTCCTGCACTTTGTCCTAATTGCAGTTTGATAATACATAATGTAAAACCTGAATAAAAAGTAACTAGACCACTGAACATTTTTTATTGTTTCCCATCCCCACTCTTTAGCAGCACACTTCCATGAAAAACGGTTGTGTCCCCAGGTTTTCATTCAGTCCAGCAACCCAGACACATCCAACATTATAAAAATGTGGGATATTCCACCAGTCAGTGAGCAAGGCCATGGGAAGACCAAAAGTTAGTTCTCACATTTTCTTCTGTATTTTATTATCATGTTGCAAGTATGACAGAGAATGTCAAACTCAACATACAGTCCTGTTATCTAAAATAATTTCTTAGAAGTTATTATGTTGTAGGTTTTTTAATAGTTTTGGTAAACCACTTGAAGGTGCTGAGTATTCTCATATAATAATAAATGAGGCTATGTTATGTTAAAAACTGTTACTTCTAGACCTGTTACTCATATGAAAGGTAACAGGACTGAATAGGAGTAACAGTAGTGAGAAGTTGGAATGAAATAGCCATTTTAAATGTGTCTAGTATATACACTACCGTTCAAATGTTTGGGGTCACTTGAAATGTCCTTGTTTTTAAAAGAAAAGTTACAAATTTTGTAGGTTTACCCATTCAAGGAATTTGTTATGGTGTATTGGTGCATGACAGACTTCACAAGGGTGTTTGTGGTAAAAAACACAAGTAAGTAGATAAAATAGCACAGTAAGTCAAAATAAAAATGACACAGTAAATAGAAAGTGTGCAAAACATTTACAGTATAAGTTGTATGTAGTGCAATGTGCAAGACAGTAGTCCAAAGAAGTGCATTAACGTAACCCATTAAGTTACTGGGTGGAAGGGGTCAGTGTCAGTGGGGGTCAACTGGCCTTATTGATGAGGCCAGCTGCCGATGGGTAGAAACTGTTTTTGTGGGGTGAGGTATTGGTCCTTATGGACCGTAGCCTCCTGCCGGAGGTGAGTGACAGTTTGTGTCCAGGATGGACACAACCATCTCCACTGTCTTCAGAGCGTTGAGCTTCAGATTGTTCTGCCTGCACCAGTTCACCAGGTGATCAATCTCCCACCTGTAGACAGACTTATTCTCACTATGAATGTGTACCTTGCATTCAGCGACTCTCTCCACATCAGTTCCATCGATGTGTATGTGGGTGGGATCTCCCTTTGTACTTTCCTTAAGTCCACAATTATTCCTTAGTCTTGCACTGAGACAGAGGCTGTCGTTTGTATTAGGTCTCCTCATTGTTGACGGTGAGATCCAGGTTGGTGGTGTTGTCCGCAAACGTAAGGATGACTTGGGAGCTGTGTGTGGCCACGCAGTCATGCGTGAAAGGGGAGTACAGCAGGGGACTGAGTACGCAGCCCTGAGGGGCTCCGAATGCTGGAAGAGGTGAGGTTGCCTATTCTCACCACCTGGGGTCTGCTCATCAGGAAGTCCAGGATCTAGTTGCAAGGGGAGGTGCTAAGACCCAGGGTCTTGAGCTTGGGAAAGCAAACAATGAATTGCTTCTAAATCTCATCAGTCTATACTTGTTCTGAGAAATGAAGGCTATTCCATGAAAGAAATTGCCAATAAACTGAAGATCTCCTACGATGCAGTGTACAACTTCCCTCACAGAACAGTGCAACCTGGCTCTAACCAGAATAGAAAGAGGATGGGGAGGCTCCCGTGCACAACAGAGCAGTAGGACAAATACATAAACAAGGTGTCTAGTTTGAGAAACACCCTCAAAACATCAGTCACATTGTCAACAATGTCAAAGCTCTTCTAGTCAGTTCGAGTTACCAAAACAAATCCATACCTCAGACTAATCAAGAAAAAGCAAAGGTTAAGATGGACAAAAGAAACAAGACACTGGCTTGAGGAAGATAAACAAAAGTTCTATGGACAGACAAATCAAGGGTTTTAGGTGTTCGGATCACTAAGAACAACATTTGTGAGATACAGACCAAATGGAGGAGTGCTTGAAACCATCCGTCAAGGAGGAGGCAATTTGATAGTCTGGGGGTGCTTTGGTGAGTTAGGAGTTTTGTAAAGGGTAAAATGGATTTCCTTCTACAACAGGACAATGACACAAAATCACAGCTCCAAACTACGCAATAATTATTTAGGAAAGAAGCAGTCACAGAAGCAAACCCCTCACATATATACACTCTTGCAAAAGCATGCACACACAATTGTTATTTAGGCTACGGTATTTTTCGTCCAGTATAATTACTTCTGTTATACCCGTTTCATTTGAAGGAACTTGTGCGACATGCAGTTTCTCACACACACACAAGCACACATTCCTGTTATTCACGCATCATTCCAGTGACCCAGTGTTCTTTCATGTTCATTCATGTTATTCATATTAAAATTCGTTTTTAATTATAGGAAAGATAAACATATATTTTTCTATTATGTTTGGTCCATTATTTAAACAACTGTATGATAAGATTTTGTATACATTCTGATTCATCCTAAACACCATTTTCAATCAGATTTAAATTATTGAATTTGAAAGGCCATTTTAATAACTTTCCTGTCATTTCAACTACATACTCAGTAGTATATATTTTGACTAGCCTAATGCAGCTCAAGTATATAATAACACACTGAGTAACACCCAATATTTAAACTTGGTGTTCCTTTCATGGCAAAATGATACATGCTTACATGTATGCTCCATGTGGCTGGTTGAAGTTCAAAGCCAAACAATCCAAGATAACTGCATATTTGGTGAACGAGACTGTGAAAAAGTTGATATTTCACATGAATTGTTAGGTAAATTAAATGTAAGGTCAATGTCTATGGCTGAAACAGACATTTGCATAGTACACACCTGGAGATGTGAATGTTTGGACCTATGTAAGTGCATCCCCCTGAGATAATGCCCATCACTGTAAGCAGATGAGATGTATACATAATGAGATGTATACACAATGTATACAATACAGAGGAGACTCTGTCGGGCACAAGCCCAGCGGGACACAAGCCCAGGTCCAAAGTGACACCTTTAGGAGCTGCCCAAAGTGAAAGATACAAAGTAAAATTTGACAGGAGCCATCATCCCTCGGATTGGATGCCGCATCTGTGCGCTCCCTCTACAGCGGTTCAGACGGCTGACGGGTACAGCAGAGTCACCCGCTGTCAACAACCGTGCCTTGGGTTTTAGCATGGCTTTCAAATTTTTATTTATTTTTACCGGTACACTGATAGCCGGTTCTCCAAGCCGGGAGAGCTAGCAGCAGTGGGCGAGTGCGACGGCGGCCAAACTAACAAGACTCCAGAGGGAGGCACCTGCTGTGGGACCAAGAGAAGAGTGACTCCCATGTCGAAAACAACAGCTAAAAGTGCATTGTGCTGACAGTGCTGACGCAAAAGCCAACCGGTTGGGGGGAGATATTTTACTGCTGCCCTACTTCCAGTACATATAATGTGATTCTGGAGCAGTATTAGGGGATCGCTCCCGGCCTATGGGACGTGTCGCTTGCTGGTGCTTCCTGGCTGTTTGTTCGACTCTCGTACGGGGGCGTTGCTGAAGCCCTTGCTCTCGCTGAAAACGAACGGTCCATACTGGTGCTGAAACGTTACAGCCGGGCCCCGGTGCACAACGGTCATGGGGGCCGTTTCGCATCCACGGAAGTCACCTCCGTCCGCGGCCCTGGCGCGTCACCGATTGGTCCGTGTGTCTCCGGGCCGAGCCATAACATATGACGGGGGCCCTGGGGTCTGTTTGCACGGTCACATAATTAAAGGCCCCTACGACAGGTCCTCCGCAAGATGAATAGACCCAGGTACGGGTGGCGCTGCTGTTTTTCCACATAACGGGCCCCGATGAAACCAGCACAAACACAGTCAAGGCCGCGCTGACAACGGCAATATGAAAAGTTCAGGCAAATCAGTCATGGCGGCTGCACAGTGTTGGACGGGCTCGTTAACTTTCCCTCGGTGGCCAAGGCTGCGTAACGAAGACTGATGATGAACACTGACTGACGGCGGGCAGCTCCAATCTCTCTGCTTGGGGGCGTGGTGAACACTGGACATTCGACAACTCACGTTTGCCACTCGCCTGTCAGTAGTTTACAGACAACCAGTAATGATAACAAGCCCCAGACAGTTGCGGGGTGAGGAAGCACCTCAGTCCCCCTTTACTGTATTTCACACACTTGCATTTGAGCAGTTAGTTTGTCTTAAAGCTCTCCTCTAGAGGTGTAAACCTGACAACATTTTAAATGGAGCCTGTGCTGTGAAGCACTGTAAAAAAGAAAAATGCAAAGGCATGTACGTTTTCTTTACCCTGCTGTCAACGCAGGATATTCTGAGCCTGAAGTCATCAATATATCAACTCTGTTGTTTTGAAAAGACAACACGGTTGTCAATTTACTAACCTCTGTCGGCTTGTTTGACTACTTTAGTAACTAAAGGACAAAAGACACCTGATAATGTTAGTTTACCACAAGAAAAGGGCTAGCTTAGACATTCATACATGCTTCTAATTAATAACAGTAGCATTGGGTTCCTACTAAATATCAATGGGTATGAGTATTCAAAAGCATTCAGAGTCAGGGTTATCCGGTGAGTTCTAATTCTGACAATTTAGGAAAAAAAGATTTTGTGGTTTGGAAGAAACTTTTCATGACCATTTTCTTCTCCTACTCTGGAGAAGAATGTGTGTGCATATGCATGTGTCTGTCAGTGTGTGTGTGTGTGTGTGTGTGTGTGCACAAGCTCTTGCATGAGTGTTTCGTAACTCTCCACTCTTGACAGTGAAGCGGTAGCCTGTACGTTTCACTACGAGCCAAAGAGAAAGTCTGCTGAAACTTCTCTGCTTTAAGTCCAAATAAAATTGTCGGTCTATTGCAGTTCTACCTCTAGGGGCAGCGTCTGGACACGTGTCCCCTCCTTTCTATGTTACAGGTCACCCTGCTTTGTGGTATCCCTGCTCTCCAAACCCTGAGGAATGACATGTTTATGTGACACACAAAGGGAAAATCCACAGGGAAGCGTTCCAGTCATAGCGTTTAGCGTTCAACGTTCCCTCAACATGTTGAAGACGTGTAGTCGTCACACAGTCTCTCCCTCCGGGGCTGTGATTCACCTCAGGACAACAGAAGCGGAGACGTCACAGAGCCGTCTCACTGACTCACGGTAATCAGGAGCCGTGGTTCCTTGGCCAAGCTCGTATCCGTAAGAAACAGGAAGGGGCGCTGTTTGTTTTTCAGCTTTAATTATGCATCCCGATTACGCCATCGCTGAGCTGGAGCCTAAATAAAAATGATTGTCTTCATTACATTCTTCCTTAATTTGGCAAAGGGTGAGGCGCACTCCAACGCACCACCCTGGATGGAGAGTTTTTATTTTATCAAGAGCCGTCGCTCATATCCTGTGTAGGAGTTCACTTGCATTTCTGTTCGTATGTAGACTCTCAGGTGATGTAATCACATGAGCTATTTAAATGTGTGTGCATTACACTACATTGTTCCTGGATCTACTGCCTGTCGGCTTTCTCTTCAACCCCATTTGTGACTAACCTGATCAAGCTTTTCGTCCAGCTAATTATTAGAGTCAGGTGTGCTAAATTAGAGTTGGACAGGACAGTAAATCTCCAGGAACATGGTTGGGCAGCCCCCCGGTATACAATATGTGCTACCATGGGTTATTGGAATCTCTGCACGAAGATCACACAGACAGCAACAGGCCTTCATGTGACATTGTTTGTGTGTTGCAGTTGTTTTCTCATTAGAGTACTCAAATGGATCTGAGTCTGTGTGCTGGGTTCAAATTGAGCAACGCGTTTTTTTTAATCGGCTAAGCCCTCTTTTTCAGTTCTCACACAAGGGTAATGTCAGTACTAGCCCAACTCTAATGCCCTCAAACCACATTTGTCTACCCCGCTGTCCCACTAATACACACACACCTTTGGTTATGTTGTGGATTGGTCCCAAAACGAAATACTGTACACACTGCGATGGACTGGTGTTCATTTGCTTTTGATGACCTTGTGTACTCATAGACGTATAGTTGCTTCTTGCATCCACCCACTACCTTCTCCGTCCTGACGTGGGTTAACCCCTGCTGTACCTAAAGCAAAAATAGAAACGCAGTGGTTATTTAAAGATTGCAACACTGTTCGTTTTAACATAGCATGTTGTAAAAGAAGAAGGGAGAGTGCACTGCACACAAACGAGGACTTGGCTGCTGGCTATCTTGGCCGGGACGCTCTTGAAAAAGGGATTTCTATTTCTGGTTAAATAAAGGTTCAAATGAAATAAATTATTTAAGGTGCATTTAGGCCTCAATACACATAAACAACCCAAAAAGTGATAAGGAAAAAATGCAGGAAACAAATAAACAGACCATTAGGAAGCCTAATTGGGCACTTGGGGAATGAGTCTGATTGGTCAGTTTGGTCAGGTGACAGCCACAGAGGTGAGCGCAAGTTGGATGGTTGTCATTTGGGAGGGACCCCAGGCTGACATGTAGCCAGACAAGAACCATGACAGAAGTAGCAAGAGAAGAGTTGGAGAAGCCATGATGTAAACGTAGTGCAGTATAAAATAAAGCATGTATGTACCGTGTTTTATGTCCAAATTTACTGAGTTTGACGGCTCGACACGGATGGGCAGGCGCTTCCCTGAGAGAAGGCCCTGTTCTCCAGCTGTCTTTTGATGTTCTATGGAACGACATGAAAGCCAGTGTTATGTTATCCGAGGTTTGTAGCTGGCATGTATGGCACGAATATTGTATGCCTTGGTTATGTTATGTTTTTGTGTGTTAATGACAAGACATTGTTGTCAGTGAGAGCCTTTAAAAGACAGGTGAACTAACTCAGCTCCATTGTATGTTCTTTGTTGCTTCGTTTGTAGAGGGTCAGCTGGAAAATCGGAGTTGGTGGGTTCGATTGGAATTGTATACGCTCACTACAGTTGGTTGCTTTGGATCAGGCTGTCAGCTAAATGACATTAAATGTAAAACATAATTGATGTATTCATGCATTACAGATTTTGTGACAGTATTGTTTTCAACGTTTCGCATGTGATGACTAACTGAGCATTCTACTCAATGTATCATCAATGGGAACGGATGGAAATGTGGTCTAAAGTGTTTGGAAACATGATACCTGTCATGTCCTGGATGCGGGCCCCTAGCCATCTCTATGCTTTGGGGCTCCCATTCAGGGCATGGCACATGGAGAGGCCTCTAGCCATCTCCATGCCATTGTGGGCTCCCCAGTCAGAGCAGCTGCATTCAGTTGACTCTGATTGGGGAGCCTACTTAGGTCAGGTTTTCACCACACCCGGTGTGGTTTATTGTTTG
>JACXGK010008250.1:7389-23057 GCA_016801125.1 Novumbra hubbsi
ACCACAGGTGCCCCAGTGGTCGAACCGGATGACACAGGGGCAAGAGTGCTCGACAACGACTCGTCCTTCAGGACTTCTATCAGAGAGCACTGTACGATCCGGACTCTGGCCTTTCCTCACGGACACGCTTTCACCTCCAGGACCACAGAAGAAGGCTACCGCTTCCGCTGGGTTCCAAACCAGAGCTAGCCCTTAGCACCATCCATTTGCACTGAACGAGAGCCATCTCAAACACGTCATCGGGACATGTGGTTGGTGCTTCTGTTAGTTATGATATTGGCAGCTTCGTTAGAACACGTACAATTTCTCATAGCAGGACAACCCTCCTTATCTAAGGAGTGCCCCCCTATCTACAACCTCAGACCATTTTACCTAGTCATTCACTTTGAGTGTGGGCAACAAACCATGAGCTCTGGCCCAGTGAATACGGTTTATTCTCCACCCAAGCATAGAACTGTCAATATATAGTCAATATATATTGCTAGCTACAATAATTGACCAACAAGTCAAGTGGAATGTTTCTCTCTCTAAACCTAATGGTGCCGAACGCCTCAGGCAAGCTAGTTTGCTTAGCCACCTCACCATTGCCATAGCTATATACTGCCATGTGTCATTGCCCATTACTCAAGGCCCAACTTGGAAGATCCAACTGGTCAAGGCTCACCTTATACCTGTGTTAATGTCACAAGATGCATTTTGTCAATGTTTTGTGTGTGTAAAAAATAAAAAAATATTTTGAATACATGTTGTCATATATGATACATGTGTGCCGAGAGGTCTGAATACATTTAGGAGGATTAAAGCAATGAAAACAAAGATATTTAGAGAATGTTTATTTTTCTCAATGTTACTTTGGGGATTGGATTTCAACGTTTCTCAAGTAAAAACAGACATGCCTCGAGGTACTCTTGACCAGTGCGTCCTGACTATTCATGTGTCCTGCCTGAACCCAATAAGCCTTGATTCAATGCATCCTCTCTCCTAGACATCAGATCAGGCACCTGTTCAGCCCCCTTGGCTTGACGTGTGTTTGTATTTACAGTACAACTGCAGGACAACGTTTTGTTTGACTGCATTCCTTTGTTGAAACAAGTAAAGAATCAGGGGCAAAACCGAGCAAAAAAAACGTCTGGCAATACTGCTTGCAACGTACGTGAGACAGGCAAAAAAGTGATGATAACGTTAAAGCCTCTGTATCTAACCGAAATTGATTTGTGCAACAGGTATCTTGTCTGTCACACGTTTTATGGAAGTAATCAAACATTTCAATTTCGACAATAATTTGTTAAACGTTTCGATCCATCTGAGGTTGATTTATTGCCGTCCAGCTTGCTGTGTATCAGATACCTGAGTCATGAAACATCACAGCCTCCGCCTTGCAGACGCGCCGATAGATGCAAGCAGACAATTACCTTTAAGTTTTATCCGATTACGTGTATTCATTTGAACCACAAACTGTACTTATCTTTCATTGCAATAGTTGGTCTGCCTATCAGAACAGAGACCTCAACATTTAAAACATATCACTGTGAGGTCCCTGTTGGCTGGTCTGATTCCCAGTTAAAGGGTGGTGATCGGCATCGACAAGGCGATGTTCTGATACTTTTCTTATCTTTGTTTGCATCCTTTGAAGTAACTTTTCATTCACATGAACACCCACGCGCTCACAAACACTCTGGAGAACCCAGACAGTAATCAGTTTGGAGAACTCAGGCAGTTATCAGTCTGGAGAACCCAGGCAGTGACACTTTTTAATTTGGTCATTTTCATGATTGAGGCACAACACAGCGTCACATACGTTACAGCGTTACATACGTTACAACGCAGCGTTACATACAGCCTCGGCTAAGAGCTGTTTTCAGGCACTACAATGTGTCTGTGTGTGTGTGTGTGTGTGTGTGTGTTTGGATAGTCCTCACAAGTATAGTACACTATGTACAATTAAGATGTTTGGCCTTTCAAACGATTAGAAACATTGTATGTCTTGAGGTTTTTCTTACCTGATCTGTTTGGAATGACTAGACGAGATCCCTAAACGAACATTTGGAGACGCGTGTGGCACACCGATCTGACAACGTCACCCCACCATCCTCTTCCCAATGCCATGCTAGGATATACAGTATAATGACTGAAATGTATTGACAGTGTCCAACAATGGGTTATTGAATACAAAATGTTTTAAATATATCAAAATAATGATTATGTCATAAAAACCAACATACCACAAGGTATTTCGATATATTGTTTATTCCATTACCCCTTGTAGAGAGGACATTTACCTTGCTCGTCCTTAACTGCCAGAACAATTTACAAGATCATTATGTGTCTTGTGCAATTGCACACAAACATTTCCCTAGCTTTTGGGGATTTCTATATTACATTAGTTAGTCTAATGTATCACATTTTGAAAAACATATGGAAATATTCAACCTACTATTGGTATAATCAAGTAAACAGCTTACTCAATGTCAGAAGGGGTTCGTTAAAAATGAATGAATTCAGCGTAAATTCAACACCAAATATTGGCTTCATGCATTCAGCCATTGTCCAGTCAAATAAATTAGTTTCTCTTGTCTTGGGAATAAGCGCGAAGTTTCATCCAGCCTGTTCTGTGCCGAAAAACAGATGAGTTACCGCCAAACTGCGGGAGAGAATGCGGGAAAGGAAATCTCAGGCTACACGTTTCCAAGACAACTTAATTAGACAATAGGTGTAATAGGACTTCAGTCAAGTATTTCAGCGGGCCAAGTAAACGGTAAACTAATATATTATCTATGTTATAGATTCAACATTGGAGAGAACAAACAGACGGTGATGAATGTTGACGATTTAACATAAAGCTGCCTAAATAGTATAGTAGTAATATGTAAATAACTATGATGATCGTGGTGGCTATAATAATGTTGTGAAACGTGTGATAATGATGATGATAATGCTTATTTAACTCCAACCCTCACGGTTAACTATATTTTCGGAAGGCATATGTTGGTTCTTCCGTGATTGAGAAAACGCGTTGGCCAGGCTGCGTCAGGCTGCGTCGGGCTGCGTCGGGCTCCGGCTGTGAGGAGCCATATGGAAAAGCAGGTGGCAGTTGAGAAAATGAACCTGTCTCGCGCGGTTCCGCAGTCTGAGCGCGAGCTCTAGTCTGGTTGATTAGTTAGACTCCGAGACCAAATTGCCCGCGGTCAACGGAGGGCTATCGGGGTTAAAACGTAGTCCAAAAACGGACGCAAACATTTACTTTACAGCCTGGTTTTGTAGCAAATTGTTTTGATAGCACAATAATTCGGTGAAGTTATTTGAGATAGCAGCCTAATGAATAGGATAATTATACAAATAATAATTATACTAATAATGAATAGGCCTAGAAATTAAAGTAATTATAATGCCACGGCCAAAAGCCATTTTTCAATTGATTTGTAAATTTTTCTTCAGAAAAAAACTTTTTGTAAGTTTGTTTGATTTGGAACTAAAAACATGCAGCACAGTGGGCAACCCAAAAGGGATGTATGAAATTGCAAGATGTTTAAAATCTCTGAATATTGACAGTTGAGAACATGTGCTAAACAGGTTTAGAATAGGTTACACTACGACGGTGCGATGAGGTTCAAAACTTTGGCGCGTTTCGTAATGGTTACTCGTTTTAGATACTGTTTCAATATGACACTTTATGTCGGTCTCCAAGGAAACCAAGAGCGTATACAAAGGTAATCCCTTGGTAGTGACGGGTCAAAACCACACTATCCACCAATAGCGAGCAGTGGAACAGGCTTCCCGCTCAGTCATCCGCCCACCTCGGTATTTAGGAAGAAGGACGCACTGGGACCTAGACAGGTGCACATTCAGTTACAGTGGATTGAAAGGTTAGCTAGTCTACCACTGTCAGTGAGTACAATTTGCAATTGGACTAGCCAACATGGATTGGAAGTTGAATAGATATTCTCGTTTTAAAGTTAAATCTGAGGACACGATGCTTTGGGTAGGTTTAGGCAGTGTCCACCCACTGTTAAACTACACCTTACATTTTGGTTTTAATTTGAAATGCTTCACAGTTTCTAAGTTGTAAACTTGTTTATGCAAATGGTAAGGAGAACATCACGAGGAGACTGCTGATGGATTTCAGGACTAAGAGACATTGCCCCTTTAAAACCACCCAAAAGGTAAGGAGTGGATATGGATCCATATAAGAGGCTATATCCTGACAAATCCACTTTCAGGGTTCCACAGTGCAACAAAGAATGGGCAGTGTAATTAAATTAGATTTGTGGGTAAGCAGTGCAATTAAATATAATTGGTTACTAGGCAAGGTAATTAAATGTGATTAGTTAGTAGGCAGTGTAATGGCATGTGATTGGTTAATAGGCAGTGTAAAGAAATGTGATTGGTTAGTAGGCAGTGTAATAAATGCGAATAGTTAGTAGGCAGTGTAATGGCATGTGATTGGTTAGTAGGCAGTGTAAAGAAATGTGATTGGTTAGTAGGCAGTGTAATTAAATGTGATTAGTTAGTAGGCAGTGTAAAGAAATGTGATTGGTTAGTAGGCAGTGTAATGTTAGCTGACCGTTATCTCATTTGTCAGCTCACGCTACAGCTGCTCCCTAACCTCTCTCCCGAAACTGCGCCTCTGGCTAGGATTCAACACACCTGGATGTGCCTGCTGCCAGTAGGGTTTTGCTCCAGCCCAGCACTAACACAAAGTATTATAATAATTATGTTCTAAGATTCAACTCATCTGCTTCTGTTTGTGACTTTAAATAGCTGAATTAGGCGTGTTGGAGCTGGGCTGGAACAAAAGCCAGCCAACCACAAGGAGTTCCCCATGAAAAAGGGTGGCCATGATCCATGGTTCTGATTGGGTGGCTGGGAGGCAGTGTCTTGTTAGCTGATTGATCTGTTTCATCAGCTTACCTGCTGCTGCCCTCCAGCTGCCCAGGTAACACCTCTCAGGCCCTGTGATGTCACAGCTCTGGCTAAACTATAGGATGTGTCCAAGTGTATACGTTCTCCATTACAATCCACTTGTCTCCTTCTAAAAACACATTTGAGGAGACACCTTGATTTGCAGGACTTTGGATCTTGTACTCTAACAAGACTGAAAAGGCAAGGACATGTAATCTTAGTATTTAGCTAAAAGGAGTAATTGAACTACATACATTTTTTTGCCAAAATCATTACAGATCCTCTCAGAAGATCTACTACAGATAGTTGTGGTGAGTTTAGTTTAATAACGAAGCCCTAGCTATCTACCCTCTGTCATGATGAGGCAGTACTTTGTTAGCTTGCTGTTCTGAATTCAGCAGTTACACGTACTTCCATATAATGACATGAAAGTGACTACTTTCAAATGTGATATTTTAAGGTAAACATACTGTAATATAATGTATGAATGTGTAGTAGATTGTTAATAATATCAATCAATGAATAGAAGCATTGTCGGCTGATTATTTGGAGTCCAACAGTAGAAATTGTATTTATCAATTCATTATTATAGATTTGTTACACTGACTTAATTGTCTATGTTAAACACGGTTGAACATACTGTTACAAATCAGACAAGCATCCTGACCAAGAAAGTCATCAAGTGTACACGTTTACACCAGCGTACTGACACACTGAACAATACGGTCATCAAGTGTACACGTTTTTACCAGAAAGTATTGACTAAATGGGTTGTATAGGACAACAAATCCATGTATCATTGGAGTGGTTCTTCCAGGCTATGGCACTGGCTCAGAAAGCGACCACGGAACCTGAGGTACGCACACATAAAGTCGTTTCTTTAGCCCAGCCTTGCGCAACCGATATTATACCAGCCTACAGCGCACTGCAGTTAGCATTATCTGCAAAGCCCGGTCAGTTATTCCTCCAGCCACAGGGTAATGACGACGGATGAATGAACACTGCAGCCCAGGTCGCTCAAATCAACTGCGTGGTACTCCGTTAAAACCAGAGGAGTCCTCCCTCGTCACTCCCGTGTTCACGACGTCCGAGGCCTTTAGAGTTCTGCCCTTTTCTTTAGAATGATCTCGCGCACCATGGTCGTAGCCTCCTGGCGCACGCTGTCCGCAGGCTCCTCTGCCTTCCAGTACCTCACCACTTGACCTTCCGGGTTCACCAGGAACTTCCAGAAGTTCCACTTCGGAACCTTTTTCACAGAATCTGCAGGGTAAATGGAATAGTGGTAATTGTTATATTTTTCGTGGGCTCTCCATTAGTCTGTGCTAGAGCAGCAGCTTCGTGGGGTCCACACAAAACATACTTTTAACATCCGTATTTAAAACATAATAACTCGATCCTCCCAGCGGCATAACAACACTGTACACACAGAAATATATTACAAATATAATATAATATGCTATACAATATGTATTTTCTTTTCAATTTCTTTCTTTAAGGGAAGCTGAGGTCATGATCAGCTCTCAGTTCTTAGCATCTTTGCTTTAAAAAAACCTGTAGCTGAGATTGACCTCCCAGGGTACCCGGCTATTTTTCCCCGTGCCATTTTCATTCATGCCTGTTTATACCAACGATAATCATAGCCTTACCTGTTATGAATTTAAACGCAGGCTCCGCTTCCGAACCCATGATTTTTATCTTACTGAAGATGGGGAAGGTGACACCATATGTGTTTTTGGCGTATGCCTCGATATCACGACTGGCTCCCAACTCGGTATCCCCGAACTGTCCGCAGGGAAAAGCCAACACGTTGAAATGGGATGTCCCCAGTTCCCGGTGCAGTTCTTGCAGAGAGAGATAGTTCTTCTCAGTGTGTTCACTGTGGCTGGCCACGTTGACAACCAGAGACGCCTGCTCTCAGAATAACAACATACGATTAATGTCGAGCATCAACTTAGGCTACAACTTAAACAAGTAGGATAACACCAAAATAAGTAATTCAGATTTGAATAATCTGATCCGACCAGGGAAGACAGTGCATACAATGCTAGGCAATTACTTGTCGAGACTTGCTTATGTGCACTTACTTTTCCTCGGTATCTCTCCAAAGAAACGCTTCTCCCTTTCGCGTCCTTTACCTCAAAAGAGTAGAAATCTGTCTTTACCGACTTGGCAGTTTTTAGAAAACTATGCAGCATTAATAAAAAACCCATGAGAACAGTCATGCTCAGTAGAACCCTAACCATTCGGGCTCTTTGGTTAGTGGGTTTGGTCGGGTAGCCCCCCAGAACCTCCAGCGCCTCCATCTTGGGGGAGAAGGAAGGAGAGCATGGGGCGGGGTGAAGAGTTTGGGAACGGGGCTGGACCTAAATCTGGTTGGGCGTGAGCGTAGCGGGTTACGAAGACAGACGATGTTTCGTGTTAGTGATCAGATTTCAGTGAAGGAACTTTTTGGGCAATCCATTCATTTTCAAATTAATTGCTTTTCAAAGCTTTTCAAAGCAATTAAATTGCTTTGAATAGCAATTTAATAATAATAATAATTGTCTTAGTCTACATATCGGAGCAAATAATTTACATATTTACTTTAGTGTGAAAGCGGTGCTTACAAGACGCGGCCAAAACAGGTCCTACGTAATGTAGGCTATCAATACCTAACAATAACTTGCAAGTTTCATCCGCCACTTACATCACCAAAAATGCTTTTTATTTTCCCCTTTTCAAGAAAAGCCTCGAAGAGCATCTCTCATCGTACGGGCGCTTCAAGAGCCGGATTGCGCGTCGGAGGCTGATCATGGAGCGGCCTGGAGCCAGTAGCCCCGTAGCCACTAGAGGTCACCCGTCTCCCCCCCGGGAGGTCGACCCGGTGTGTCAGAGGCTGTCTCTGGATACACCACCAGGATGCGCCGCTAGATCGAAACTGTCATCAGAAGAGAGCGCCAATACAGGTCTGCTGTATTTAAATTAAGAAAAAATTAATAAAAATATTGACAAAGATTTCCATCTTGTACAAGTACACTACTACAAGCAAGGTTTATTCACAAATTGTCCTCTTTGACCGTCCAAATCACTGTCACTCACACAAAGATGTTTTGTTGAAAAAAGAATCTAGTCTATGGTCTTGTTTTTTTACATACCAAATCCATGTGTTTGAGGTTGCAAGCTGACTGTATTTGTCCTCTGCCAGAGACAGCGGTGGCAGCCGAAGCATCACTGGATGTGGTCGCCACACCTGCCAAGTCATCAACCACTGACCCGAGGAAAGTGTCTCAACAGGTCTGTGGGAAAACACACTCACAGGTAAACACACACACTTGTAGGTCCGCAACCAAACTCTTCCATGGCGCTGCATGTGTTGCAATTGTCAAACAAAGAATTGTAAGCACTTTGAAATGTCTTTGTGTAGTTAAACATGTCCAGTGACATGTATTCCACAGCCCCCATTTCACAGCAGTGGTTGTTGTGTTTGTTGTTGTGTTTGTTGTTGTGTTTGTTGTTGTGTTTGTTGTTGTGTTTGTTGTTGTTGGCAGGACTGGGTTTGGTCTGCTGGACAACAGGACAGATTCTCAGGAAAAACAGGCTTCGTAAGGATCCATTTAAACAATGCATCTCTGTCATTAAGGCAGGCATTTGTGTCTGTTTGTTTTAAGGTTGTAGTGTGTGTTTGTGTTTGAAAGGATTGCTTTGTGTGTGTATTTGTGTTTTAAGTATGTATATGTGTGTGTATGTGTGTGTGAGAGACATCTACCATGCACCCCTTCTTTGTCCAGAATACTCCCACTGATCCAGGAGACCAGTTGAAACCACAGCTGACTTTGGCACTGCCCTCACTGGAAGATGACTACTGTGAGTGACACACACACACGTGCACACACACAGGCATGCATACACACAGATACACACTAACACTGCATACACACATATAATTGGCTGGTCAGTTCAGTGGATAAAATGAACACACCTAGTCTTCTATTTTAGATAAATAAAAACTGCATTGTCAGTCAGAGAAGCAGGTGGCAACCTTTGACCTCCCGCTGACCCCACGACCCCCCCTGACCTCCCCCAACCCCTCCCTCCTGTCTTCAGATAGCCACTTGCTGTCGTGGAGCAGTGTTGGCATGGTGGCTGTAGCTCTGGGGTCAGAGGTGCTCCTGTGGAACCCAGACACCCTCCATCTGCAGGGCAGCATCCGGCCCAGAGCCACAGACCTGCCCCGGGTCCCTGCCAGCCTGACTCACCGGGTCTCCTCGGTGTCCTGGAGCCCGGATGGATGTGTTCTGGGCATCGGGATGAAGGATGGGTCCGTGCTGGTACGGACTGGCAGGCTAGAGCCTTTGTGGGGTTGGGTGGGGTTGGGTGGGGTGGGGTTGGGTGGGGTTGTGTGGGGTTGGGTGGGGTGGGGTTGTCTCAGTGTTTGTGTTGGATGGCGTTGGGTCTGATCGGATTGACGGTAAACATATCAAGGTCACATCATCAAACAGACAATTTTTTTGTTGTGGGTTTGATTCCAACATATAAAAACATATCCAATCACTAACTGATAAGAGCATCTGCTAAATGACTAAAATCCCAATCTCTAACTTTGTCTGAGATTAGGGGAGACGTGGTGAAGAGAACCATAGAGGATTAGCAATCTGTCATGGTTATCAGGATGCAGGACACAGATGTGAATTCCCAAAACAAAATATTATAATAAAATGGACTTGGTAACAAAAGGTTCATAACAAGGCGAGACAAGGAACTAGAACGGCGACAGCAAACAGTGACACTAACAATGACCCACAGGAAACACTGGGACAGGATGGGGTCTAAACAAGGGGTTAACAAGGAACAGGTGAAACCAATAAACCAAGGGGAAGCAAACTGAACATAGAACCACAAAACTAGAACAGAAATACATTGAACATAGAAACAGAACAACTGGCACGGCACAGGCTGTGATCAGCATTACACAATCTTTTGAATGAATGGGTTAGATTTGAAAAAACTCTTTTGAAAGCACAGTTAGTAGCAACTCTCTGTGTCTCTTTCTTAATACTTTTTTTTTCTCTCTCTCTCTCTTGTTCTTTATCATGTTCTTTCTTTCTCTCTCTCTTTTTCTCTCTCTGTTTCTCTCTAGTTATGGGATGTGGAGAGGAGGATCAAACTCAGAACTGTTAAGTCACACCTCTCTGGAGTGGGGGCGCTCAGCTGGAACCAACAGATCCTCAGCAGGTGGGTTATGTGGGTCATGTATTTTAATACCTGATGCACAAAGACCCACAAGGATAGTAAAGCAGACATCGTTTGACCTTCCATACAAAGGCCCAAGGGTTTAAAATATTTAAAAGGGGGTTATGGTTGTGTGTGCATGAGTGTATGTGAATGTGTGTGAGTGTGTGTGCTTGTGTGGATGTGAGTGTTTGCACTTATGAAAACCTTGGCTTTAAAAACCCAACTACCACTGTGTTCATGTCAACAACAGCGGTTCTGTTCTGGGTCTGATCCACCACCATGACTACCGAGCCGACAGCCAGATGGTGGGTGTGTTCTGCCAGGAGGGGGGTGTGTGTGGACTGGAGTGGTCTCCGGCCGGGGATTGGCTGGCAAGTGGCTCAATGAATGGTCTCCTCAGCATTTGGACCAATGACCTGGGGTCAACGACCAAGAACCACACACCTGCCATGACAATGACTCAACCTAGTGCAGTTAAGGTGTGTGTGTGGCCTCATTTTGTGTGTGTTTGTATTGTGTCTGTATCGTTGTGTTACTGTAATGTGTGGAATGAGGTTGTGTGTGTTTGTATTGTGTCTGTATCAATGTGTTACTATAATGTGTGGAATGAGGTTGTGTGTGTTTGTATTGTGTCTGTATCAATGTGTTACTATAATGTGTGGAATGAGGTTGTGTGTGTTTCTACAAGCTTTGAGAAACTGAAGGGACAAAAATCCCTTCAATGATAAAAACAAGGGCAGTTAGATTGTGTGGGGAAATTGTCTCCATAAGGAAAAAGGCTGTTCGGCTTAAGGGTGGGGTTTGGGGTGGGGTTTGGGTGGAGGTCCTCTGAATGTTGATACAATGTGTGTGTGTGTGTGTGTGTGTAGGCTCTGGCGTGGTGTCCTTGGCAGAAGGAGCTGATTGCCAGTTGTGGGGGGAGGGTTGACGGGGTTCTGAGGATCTGGGACAACCAATTAGGAGTCTGTGTTGACTCAGCCCAGACAGACTCACAGGTGGGTTTCCATTCACACAGTCGTTTCATTTATCTGAGCGACACACAAACACACACACACACACACACAAACATGTACACACATACCACAAATAATTTTAGCAGGAGCCTGAGAGGTCTGATCTTTCATCTGATTTGACTAATTTTATTTATATTATTATATTATTCCTTGTCTCTTTCTGGAAGTGTGTATGCCTGTGTTTTGCTGAAAGTACCGACCAACCCCTATCATCTCTCTTGAAGCTATTTTCCTCTTCTGTAGGTGTGTTCCTTGGCCTGGTCAGAGAAGAGAAAAGCTCTATTTACTGGCCATGGTCTTCCTCATCATCAGGTGACATGCTGGAAGCTCCTCCCCACACTGAAACAGACCAATCAGCTTCATGGTGAGAGAACCTGTTTTCTGACCCATGTGTCTGTGGGGACTTAACACATTTCATTACATCTTTTCATTTCGTTGGTAGGAGTTTTTTGCACTTATGACCAATTTTCGGAGATGTTTTTGCCTATTTACATTGCGAAGGACAGAATTAAGAGCTAGATAGACATATTGAGGAACAGGTCTGTCAAGGAAAATCATCAACACTTTGTGACTTTGAATGGACCTGAGTGATGTCTGTGTTAAGGCAACATGCTACACAGCCTAGTATCCCACTGACACTTTAAACACAACCTGGGTTGGAGTAGCTTGAATTGTTCTTTCATTTGCCTCCAGAATCAGAGACTGAAGTCTTGTTGCTAGGAAGCCACTGAGAGTAGGCCGCTAGCTTGATAAATATCCAACTAGTAGCCCAGGAAATATATTACTATGTGACACTTATCAGGGCAGAACTGAAGCTGTATAAGGCCATGCTTTAAATAACGAATGTAGCGTATTAAATATGCTAATGTTAGCATTACATTTGGGTTAGAGATTTGTTTAGCTGAGCTAACATGCAAACTAGCTATGATAATAATTCTTATATACCCAAACACCTTATGTAATAGTTGTACAATAATAAATACCCATACACCTAATATAATAGTAGTAGATTCATTATATACCCAAACATCGTATATAATTGTTGTAGATTAATGAAAAACCCCAACACAATATGTAATAGTGGTTAATTCATTACATACCCAAACACCATATGTAATAGTGGTGATTCATTACATACCCAAACACCATATGTAATGGTGGTTAATTCATTACATACCCAAACACCATATGTAATAGTGGTTAATTCATTACATACCCAAACACCCACAGGAAGGCAGCAAACAGAATTAAGGGGAGCCATTCCTACGTTTTTGTGGGATGTAATTATGGCTGTTTTCCAGGTCATACGGGTCGTGTTTTGCACCTGGCTGTCAGTCCCTGTGAAACGAAGCTCTTCTCAGCTGGTGCAGACTGTCTGGGCTGTATCTGGAACACATAGCGTCAACACCAACACACAGACTGTCTGGGCTGTATCTGGAACACATAGCGTCAACACCAACACACAGACTGTCTGGGCTGTATCTGGAACACATAGCGTCAACACCAACACACAGACTGTCTGGGCTGTATCTGGAACACATAGCGTCAACACCAACACACAGACTGTCTGGGCTGTGGAGGGTCCTGGCTGGGGGTCAGAACCGTGACAAAGAGAAGAAAATCTAATCAAAAGTTCTGCATGTACTTTGTATGAACTTAATGTATTTCAATGTGAAACGTCTATCTAGATGTTTTTCTGTACTCAGTCAATGTCAGATGTACATTGGTGAAAAAAATAGCTTTTTCATGATCTGTTGTGTTTTCTGTACTAAGAATGGTGAATATTACCACATCTGTGTGAATATTACCACATCTGTATGAATATTATCAACGTTTTATTGCAGGGTACAGGAATAGACACTGAAATGGGGTGTAAGAACAAGGCCTAAACATGTTTATTGTCAAAACCAAAACAAAATCTATGAAGCAAATCTCTGGTGGTCTCAAACTGTGGTCCTCTATCTGCAGGCAGAATGCTCTACATCACTATGTGGTCCTCTATCTGCAGGCAGAATGCTCTACATCACTCACTGGTCCTCTATCTGCAGGCAGAATGCTCTACATCACTCTGTGGTCCTCTATCTGCAGGCAGAATGCTCTACATCACTCTGTGGTCCTCTATCTGCAGGCAGAATGCTCTACATCACTCACTGGTCCTCTATCTGCAGGCAGAATGCTCTACATCACTCTGTGGTCCTCTACCTGCAGGCAGAACGCTCTACATCACTCTGTGGTCCTCTATCTGCAGGCAGAATGTTCTACATCACTCACTGGTCCTCTATCTGCAGGCAGAATGCTCTACATCACTCACTGGTCCTCTATCTGCAGGCAGAATGCTCTACATCACTCTGTGGTCCTCTACCTGCAGGCAGAATGCTCTACATCACTCTGTGGTCCTCTATCTGCAGGCAGAATGCTCTACATCACTCTGTGGTCCTCTATCTGTGGTCCTCTATCTGCAGATAGAGGACTTGTCTCTCTGCTTTTCGTTTTGTTATCTCAGCTATTCTCATGACAAGAGACCGATCATGTTCTTGAGGTTAGACTAACCTCAACAGACCATATCTAAGGTTATAATTATAATTTTTATAATGCGTTATCATCCATTTTGTGTTGTCATCCATTATGCGTCAGCATCACATTTTCATAATGCGAAAATTGGACACCAACATTATCCCAACATGTGCAATGGATGACCATTGCACATGTTGGGATAATGTTGGTGTCCAATTTTCCCCTCCTAAATAAATACGCCAAAACACTTTGAGGGAGCAGCTACCAGCACAGAATGAATTAAAAGAAGCCCCCTGGAGAAGCCACACAACTGACTCATCCAGACACACTGAGATGGTTCTACAGACCCTGGTCACACAGGTTCTGTAGAACAGTGATGTAATGTGAAGCTGCACAGAAGACTGAAAGCTTAATGGTTTCCACTCAGGGGTTCAGACATTTGGTCAGAAACCAGACAAGCTGGGTTGACATTTATCTAGACACACCAGCTGCCCCAGAAAAACAAACCACTCATGTAACCACTGTGCCGATAATGACTCTGCAGTACTTGTTTTATAAATGTGTCTGTCTGTGTAAATGTGTTCAGGTCTGCAAAGGTATTCAAGGGGGTGACAGATAAAGTACAATACTAGGATTAAAACAATAAGAATACTTAAATACATTACAAATGCATTTTCTGAGGACAGTTTGTTGTTAATATGACTACCTACAGTATTGAGCATCTAACAATGTAAACCAGGTTTGATACTAATAACTCCCACATCCACTTTAATGCCAATTATTCTGCTGGTTCCTCACTGAGCACTGTCCAGAACACACTGCAACATGTAGCTTTTATATAATCTAACGTTCATTATTTGACACGCAAAATTGCATCGAAAAACGTACCTG
Source organism: Novumbra hubbsi (assembly GCA_016801125.1). NCBI lineage: Eukaryota > Metazoa > Chordata > Actinopteri > Esociformes > Umbridae > Novumbra > Novumbra hubbsi. The sequence goes on from JACXGK010008250.1 coordinate 21,918, forward strand.
TTACATTTCTATTCATATCTCCGGATATCTTAAAAATAGAAGACTACTGTTCTTCACACGTTGTAGGGGACAGTCAGCTGCGAATGACGTGTCAGTTGTGTATTTCTGTAAAGCAGAAACCTTCCAAATCTCGACCCCAAAAACACTATTTCATGATTGCATAAAAATATAGCATTTTTTTCAGTGGTTAATCTGATCAAATTTTTTTTCCATCACACTGATTTAGGGACCCCAAATTACGCCTTCTCAAACAATGTTATCCATTCATCCTTCTTCAAGTTAAGGGTTTTCAGAATCTACAATATAAAGGACATCATTCTACCATAAAGGATGACCTCCAGAGAGGTCCAAAGGTCAAGATAATGCCTGTCGGATATTGAAATCCCATTAAGGCCTTAGACATTTAAGGGTTAATGCCGAAACAATCCTGTTCTGCAATAAGGCTTCTTTGGCTATGTTTCTGTAACCTCCTAACAACACTTCTGGGAAATTACACACAAACACCCACTCATTTCACAGACACAAACCCTAAAACCCACCTGCTAGTTCCATAGAGGTTTGACATAACAGTTCTCATGCTGATCCTCCTCCACGGGGAACAAGGACAGAGAGACAAGGACACAGACAGACACGACACAGAAACATGGACACAGGCACAGACACAGACACAGGCAGAGATACAAGGACACAGACAGAGACACAAAACATGGACACAGGCAGAGACACAGAGACAAGGACACAGACAGACACAAAAACTTGGACACAGGCAGAGACACAGAGACAAGGACACAGACAGACACAGACACAAATCTTGGACAAAGGCAGAGACGAAGACACAGACAGACACAGACACAAAAACTTGGACACAGGCTGAGACACAAAAACGAATAATAAAATAATATACCAGTTGCGTGGTGAATATCCAGGTGGAGGATGTTCATACTTGTGACGTGGAAGAAGGAGACCAAAATGCAGGTAGGCGAATAGGTTCTAATAGGTTTTATTACCTATGGTGTGCAGTAGGACTGAACACTACCGAATGTTCAAGTGGCAATAAGGGACTTTAATTATACCCTGCCACAGAGCACCTCTGTGCCCTACACGAAAACAGATAGACAATAACGAACGCAGAGACAAGAC
>JACXGK010008251.1:0-22950 GCA_016801125.1 Novumbra hubbsi
GGGGGGGGGGGGGGGGGGGGGGGCAAAAGACACATTTGGTATTTACAGAGCAGTCTTCTCCACAACAAACCACGCTTGCCGCCTTCGCCTTAATGATGCAAATGAAGCGACGAAAACCCCTTCAGGTGCCTTGGCAGACGGCTGGTGATGTCATACCTCGTTAATCACCGTCATCGTCATTTGGCTGCGGTACAGTTGACCTGCTGCTTCCTTGCCTCGGGCGTTCAGTTAAACGCGATATGGTTAGGGCGTTTTAAACGGTACCACAGAGCCCAGTGTAATTACATGCTCTCTGTGTCAGCCTGTGTCGCCCCTACCAAACACAGGGGGTGTTGGGAAGGGGGGTGGATAGTTTAACGAGAGCAATGCTTACTGGCTACAGGTGAGTCACAATGGCGGGCATCTTAAAATGAAAACCAAAGGTGGTCGTTTCGCAGGTGGTCATCAGACCCATCAGCCAAGTAGTCTGGAAGACCAATTAGTGGTATTGCATGGTCACTTTTAAATGGACTCCGCGCTCATTTAGTGGCTTCAGAGTGCAATTAACCTGAGGACAATTATGTTTAGTCATGGTGCCACAAACACAGTGCAGCGATGTTAGCAAACAGTACACTAACAGCTAGCTCAGCTTATTCCAGTCATGGTCATCTGATAATCCCAGCTGGTTTTGGGCCCCACCCAAAGTATGCACTTTACAAGAGGACATAGTGCCAATGTAACACACACTCATGGTACAGACCGCAGGCACACACATGCGCTGGAACACAGACCAACAACGCACACACGCGCTGGCACAAGTAAAACAATACAGGCAGCATAAAAAGTGTGAACAAACTAAACAACTTTCTAAGATGCTGTTTATAGAATTGATGGCTCCGCTCTCTAGCAACCCACATGGGCAAAAAAAAAGACCCTTTACCTGCAACGTTAAGACACACACACATACAAAGCCCCAACCAGACATCGGAACCGGACTGGCTATCCTCATAACAATGTCAAGCCTTGTGTCAACCAATAGACAAAGCCTCCAGGTAAACACAAAACCTCCACTTATCCAGCTCTATTGTCCCTTAGACCAGAGTAATTCAGAAGACTTCAGTACTCCTCTCTCAGGTCTATTGAACCCTATGTTTACTCGTTGGTTTACATTCGGATGCTGCTTTTGTCAAGACTTTAACCTAAACAGTGAGAGTGGAGCGAGAGGGAGAAAGGTGGCTGTGGGGAGGGGGGTGTCAAGGGAGAGAGGCGGTGGAGACCAGGGAGGCATTCAGTTGGAGAGCTGTGAACCAGAACACTCATCCCTCCACAGAGGAAGTGTTCTGTGTTTACATGCTCTGCTTGGGAGGGAAGAACCAAGTAATTTAGTGTCACACAAAGCATTGAGCTTTTACTATTTCGGGTAGGGAAAGGTACGCTAACAGACTGGGGGGCACACACATAGATACGCACTCCATCAGAAAAACACGTGCAAGCACAAACACGCACGACATACAAGCATACGCTCACACACACCGCCCCCCTGTCACTGAAACAGGTTTTGACAGCTGCTTGATTTCTAAACCTTACAAAGTTTTAACACTGTGGGTCACTGACAGAGGATCCCCCAACGCCTTTCTCAGAACCTCCCTCCTTCACTTTTCTCCATTTATTCTTAATACTCCCCCTCTCTCCCTACGATGTGGAGTGGGAAAGGGAGAGAAAGTGGGTGAGGGAATGGCGGGGAGGGAAACCGGTGGAGATAGCAGGAGCTAGAGAGAGAAAGAAAGACGGGAGAGAACAAGGGAGGGAGAGAAAGACACGGTAGAGAAAGATGGAAGCAGGGAGGTCTGTCACGGCAGTGGCCACCGAGAGGAGAAATGTCTGAGGAGAGAAAAGGAGACGCCAAATAAAGGAGTCCTTTATGGACTGACTACTCCTTTTTCACTGTCACAAAGGGACCTTTTTGTTGTTTTTCTCTCTGCGTGAAGAGAGCAGGCTGTCTGGAAGGGGGTCAGACAGACAGGTTAATTAGGGAGCCAGAGGGATGGACGAAGAAATGGGAAAAAGCAAAAGAAGGGGACAAGATGAAGGCCAGAAGACACAGGTAGACAGAGTCAGGGTTAGGGAGACAAACAGAAAAACAGCCGGAAGAAGACAGGACCAGAAAGAAAAACAGACAGAGGGGAGACATGACTAGAAAGAGAGACAGGCAGAGGGGATACAGGACATGAAAGAGAGACAGGCAGAAGGGAGACAGGACTAGAAAGAGAGACGGGCAGAGGGAAGGCAGGACATGAAAGAGAGACAGGCAGAGGGGAGACAGGATTAGAAAGAGAGACAGGCAGAGGGGAGACTGGACTAGAAAGAGAGACAGGCATATGGGAGACAGGACCATAGAGAAAGAGACAGGCATATGGGAGACAGGACCAGAGAAAGAGAGGCAGAGAGGAGACAGGACCAGAAAGAGGGACAGGCATATGGGAGACAGGACCAGAGAAAGAGACAGGCAGAGGGGAGAAAAATCCAAGGAAAGAGCGAGGGAGACCAACCACTGTCTGGTGAGGTTAAGGTAAAGGCATGTAGGTAGTAAAGACACCACAGCTGCCTGGAGCCTACATCCTCCTTCTCCTCCTCAGTCTCCAGTCATGAATGACACGGTCTCTAATTACTCCTAGATGATTCTCTCTATTAGCTCAAACTGCATGCTCTCGATCCTCCCTCTCTCGCCCACCCTCCCCATCTCCCTCTTTGTTTCACTCTCCATTTCCTATCACCCGCCACTTGCTGAGTTGACACATTCAATGCGACACTTTATTAATATTCAACCCTATTCCTCAACTGTGGCCAAAAGTGTGATGGAGAGGAGCCTCTTCCCGCTGTAGGGATCAGTGTTTAACGCTGACGTCTGAAGTTTTTACAGGTCACGGCAATAGCGTCTCTATGGGCCTGTGGCTGAAGGTGAATCCGGTTTCCTAGTGTCTGAATACTAATCTAGGCAAGAAAAGCCCCGTCCCCCCCAATTTATGGAATGTATGTCCTTCAACACACAATAATTATGATGTAAAATAACAAGGACCAGCGTTACTCTCTATGAATATAATCCCTCAACTGTTGGCCAGTCGGGGTAAACAGGTGGAAGCAGAGCTGCAAGTTGTTGTTGCTTTTTTCCATGGGATTTTAGTGCAGACATCAATACAGCAACCAAACAGACACTCCCTCCACCTCTGAACCTCAGGCTCAAATGTCAAGAGTCAGGTTCCCCGAGCTGTCAAAGTCCTTCAGTAGAGAGATAAGACCAGACCAGACCATGAGACCAGAGGGGACAAGGGGCCAGACTTCAACAGGTCATCTCAGCTGTCACCCTGTCTGAAGAGACCATCACTTTGCCAACTGCTTCTCATTGATGCAGTGCGCACACACACACACACACACACACATCCCCATGAGCCTCCTAAGCCCCAGAGACCGCTCTCAACACTACAGACAGACGTTTAAAACACACCAGGGCCAGATAAGTACTGAAGGCCTCCTTTTAAATGACAACGCTCGCTTATCCCCGGAGTTCTACACAGTCAGAGAGGGTGACAACTCCTGTCTGTAGAGCTCAACAAGTGGCTAGAGGTTAAGGGTTAAGGATCCAGTAGCATCGACATTTGCAACAGGCAGACCTATATGACAACAGTGCATTTCCTATCATTGTCTCTCCATCTCTGACTCATCCTTGCCCTTTCTCTGTATCTTAGTCTCTCTCATCCGCATGTCGAACTCTTTAACTGTCTCTCACTTATTCGCTCTCTCCCTCCCTGCCACTCCCTCTCACTGAAAGACAGGCCCCAGACCCTTGTAAGGTCTGCCTCGCCTGTAACTAAATTAAATGTCCTGCGGTTCACAAAAAATGCTCTGTAAATACACTTCTGGCTAGTGTCTAATGTCCTTTAAAGGTCAATCTGGTAGCCTATTGGACTATCAGGCAGTCAGCAGATGTATCTACTGGAAATAATAATTAGGCTGGTGCTAAGATTACTCAAGAAAACTTTCAGCTGTTTGAAGCATGATATTTTCATTTATTAAAAACATCTCAAGCTATGGTTAGCTTATATAACTACTTTCCCTACCACAACCTATTTTGTAGAAATGTACTGAGCAGATTTATTTTTATCACACTAGCTAAAGGACACCCTAACCAATAAAATCACAATCCAGCTAAAGGAAAATCTGACCAATTAAATGACCAGCATTAGGAAAGTCCAACAAATTTGCCACCAATGAGCTATATCCGTATATCAGTGTAGCCTGTAGCTGTAACAGAAAATATTTATGAACCGATATGGGTTGAGGATGAAAACCTGCACATTATGCTAGGAGACATAAACCCACCACCAACAGGAATCATATTATCTATGGTTAATCGTAACCATAGTTGGCATATGAGGTAGTCCTTCCCATACCAACATAGGTGTTTATGGCCAATTATATAATTGCCCATTTCCATCCACAAACCGAACTAGGGAAAAGCCCAGATTTAATATATGGCAAGTAGCCTGTGTAAATAGAGGCTCGTGTGAACGCAAACAGCTTGTGCCAGCGTACCCTTGCAACCCAATTCAAAAGAGCCGGAGACCGAAAGCAAGACCTCTCTCGAAAAAAGAGACAACCGCCTTCAGAGATCACGACTGCGGTTGTCACGACAGACGTGCGAGCTGCGCCGCAAATGCCGCTCACTGAAAATAATTTGGAGATAAACACAGCAGTTAAAGAGTACATTCTACCGTACCGCACGTGTAGGCCTACAGTAGTCTACGGGCGGGTCCGAGGTTTTATCGCACTCTTATTTTCATTATCAGTTCTTTAGTTGGCAGCGGTACTTTCTTACCTGGCCTCCTTTTCCTTCTCTCCCTTTTCCGCATTGGCAAATCCGGGAACATTTATTGCACGACACCCTGTCTAAACACGCTTCTGTGTCGTTTGTTTTAAATGAGGTCATCAATATCATCGACATTCTTTTATTCCCGAGACTCCATCATTCATTGAAACATTATTTTCCCAAATAACTTAAGCTGTGTCGGAGCGAGTATATTTTTTGGTATTTAATCAATATCGCCCTTTTGCTCTTCATTTTGATCACACCGGGCGAAGTACTTATAAACACCAATTAACAACTTTGTGGTACCACCCAGAGCGATATATTGGATTTTGAGCAAAGTTCGGTTCTGTAGAATGGAGTCACAGTCCTTGTGCGTAAAAGTATTAAGAAGCTCAATTTACCTACGGCAGCGTCTATTTCGGAGTCCAGTAGCCGCTGGAGGTCGCTGATGCTGTGGATTTCGCTGTGAGACAATCTCTCTATTAACTCCTGCGGGACTTCCTACACACACAAACACACAGGGAGAAATGTTCAAGAACCGGTAGGAAGCGTATATTCACATGTGTATTGTATAGAAAAGTTTAAGTTGTACATGGCTAGTATACATTAATCGAGTATTAGTCATTCATGACATTGGAAAGAAACAAGACCCAACGTGCGCATTAGCTACCACATTTATGTTCCACTCTCAGTCGTGTTCACTGGCCGTCCGTTACACTTGCACTTGTTGCGGATACAAAGTTTCTCTCTCAAGCAGAGTAGGTCTGTTTCGCCTCACAGCGACATAGCCTATTTATATCGTCCCAGTGCGGTTCCCAGGAAAGCATTTGGCTGGCTCAACCATAACGTTTTCACGGTTGGCATGCCTATATAGATTTGGACAGAGTGCCAAAAATAAGTCGAATATGTTTCTTGGTGCGGTTACAATGTTTGTTCGGTGTAATGCATTCGCGAGGCAACTTGTGGCGCTGATATTGAAACAACAAAATATGCGTGCCTAATACTACAAGTTTGTTTATGGTTTGTTTAACGCCGATTCAACAGCTCTAATGTTCCAATAGACTATTTGCACTTTAAATATGGCAAAGTCAGGACAATGTGGTGACGTACAAAAGGATTGTGTTTGTGTAATCGAAATAAGTATCAAATGCAATTTATAGTGTATTTATGTCTAGTTTGTAATATGTTAATTATTATCTTACTACATTATGTAGTCGAATAAGTGATTTTGTGACACAGCTTGTTAAACAATATGTAACAATGTAAACTGCTGTTACAAGAAGAGTAGACGGCTGGAGAAATTCGCGGCACAGGGACCCCAAAGTCTCCAAAACCCCCCCTACCCATATGCCCTCCCCCCCACACACACACACACACTCAATCCCCGCATACCCGCAAAACGACCCCCCGCGCCAGACAGTGACAGCGACAGAGGCATACACGGCCTCTATGCATGCCTGAAGCGATATATACAGTTATTCATATAACACCGTATAAAGTGATCGCAAAATGTTTTCATACCTCAGCAACGGCATTCAGCAGGTACGACGTACAGACCAGGAAGTAGCAAAGTAAAGGTCTCATCTCCCTTTAATTTCGATTTCCCCCAAAACAAGAATAACGTCTCCTGCTGTAGGAGCCGCAAAGTCGCTCCTGCCCGCGGATGATTCAGTACCATCCCTCGGGGAGACAAATGTGTGAGTAGTCCTTCCAACCGCCGACAACTCGTAGAACACTTGCTTGGGGAACTCTGCGAATATCTGATGTGTTTTGAAGTGGACTAGTTGACTCTAGTGCTATAATGCAATTTACATTCGTGCGCGTTTGCAGCTCCGAGCCCTCTCTCCCTGACAGAAGTATAGCGGACAACAGGTCGACATGGCTGGCTCCTTAGAACAGTGGAAAAGTAAGGCAATCCAAACCGAAGACCATAACCCTCCTAATAATGAATCGTTTGCTAAATCTTCTTCGGAGCTTGAAAAATATGTGAAATTGTTTCTTCTACGCAGATGTTTTTGATTTCTATAATCAAATTGGAATATGTGTACGAGTACTATAATTCATATCCAAAATGTTTTACTTTCTATAAAGTGCGTCGTTTTGAAATTGTACAATCCCAGATTAAGGTCCTGCAAATGAAACCCAAAATAGAGCAAGAAAAATAGCTCAGAAAAATGTTCCGTGTGTTCTATCCAGTGCTTGGCTTGCAGCTGTAAATAGATAGCTCGACAGGTCCGTCTCTGTGTTGGACTCTGGAGTGAATGATGTCTCGAGCGCGTCTGAGCGGCTGAATATAGTGAGCTCGAGCGGTGTGAACCGCGCACCCGATGCGCCTCCCCTCGCGCTCCGGTGGTGATCTCGCATCAATTCCCCAGAGAGCTGGTTGGTTGGCGGATGCTATAAGAATATACCCCCTCCACCTCCAAACACTATCGTGAAACATGACATAATAAACAAGTTACTAACAAAGAAAAACATACATTTCTGTGGATAATAAAATAAACCCCCTCCCAAAAAATAATATTTAAAGATACAGATAAAGCTCATGTTTTTGATGACAGTCAAAACAGTATGATTCATGAATGATTCATCTAACAAACATGTATCACCCTATGTCAGTGCCAAATATTGACACAGAAATAACCCCCTCAGTTTAACACAAAAAAATCCATCAACCAACTGTGTTGTTAACAAGACACTGACTGGTCTTAACTTGCTCAGAGGAAGTTACCATTACAATCTAGAGTGGTGGATTTCGGAGGTCCTGGCTGAAAAAGCCCTTGGGCCATGGTTAAAGTCTCTCACAGGACTGGACATCACTACTGGCCACAGGGGACCATAACACACAGGGTGGCCCTCTTACATCATTTACATCATTCGCTACATTAACATTAGGCTGTCACAGCACACGTTCCCTGGCCTGGAGTTCAAATGGATGGTTGTTCTGTTTCTCCGAGATACAACTTTCCCCCACTCACGCATGTGTAGCACGTGAAGATGTGAGAAACGTACTATCCACGTTTGTACCATTTGCCACTTAAGAGGAGTAGTCTGTATTGGGAAGCAGAGCATGACAGGTTTGAGCCCCATGGATGGCAGTCATACAGCAGTGGACGAGGTTCTGGCTAAGCAGCATGTCCATTACACACACACCTGTGTTATACTCTTGGTTGCAACAGTACCTCCTGTGCAATGCGCACATTTTTCTGGCGGGTCTTGGTCAAGGCAGATATTCCAAAAGTCCGGCCCACTCAGAGTGACAGTTGATTGGTTTGGGTGTGTGACTAATGACCAACAAGCTGGATCCTCATGCCCTGCATCGTTGCTAAAAGGTTACACACTGTCATGCCTTTTATGTCACAGTTCGGCATGAGATGGATATCCCAATAAGTGCCTGTGTGAAGAATGCGTACAGATAGCGTAGTCAGATTTGCACACTCACATTCTCCTTCTCGTTCAGAGAGGAGATCTGCAGTGGAGTGGAAAAGGACAAGGGACATGAGGAGAGGAATGGAAAGGAGGAACAGGAAAAATGCAGAGGGGTCGGGGACTTATTGGGATATCCATGTCCCCCCCATCAGTCTCTCCTATCACTGGTCCCCTTACATCTCGGTCTCTCCTATCGCTGTTCCCCTTACATCTTGTTCTCTACGATCGCTTTTCCCCTTAAATCTCAGTCTCTCCTATCGCTGTTCTCCTTACATCTCGTTCCTTCCTATCGCTGTTCCCCTTACATCTTGGCCTCTCCAATCGCTGTTCCCCTTACATCTCTGTCTCTCCTATCACTGTTTCCCTTACATCTCAGTCTCTCCTATTGCTGTTCCCAAAACATCTCAGTCTCTCCTATCACTGTTCCCTTACATCACAGTTTCTCCTATCGCTGTTCCCCTTACATCTAGGTCTCTCCCCAGTCTTCCAAGGCCTGTTAAACTACATGTTTTCTGGCAACTGAGGTCTGTGTTACTAACAACATCAACCCTAATAAATCATTTTATGGAAGCTAGCTGCACTGTAAACCAGTGACCATAAAGACGTAGTGGAGGATAAGACATGTTTTCTGAGTAAGGAGGGGACTCCCGTTTCTCCCCGGGCCACACATAACACTGCTCCCGGCTGGGAAGAGCAGATGGGAATAGGAAAAAAATGATTAGTCAGGAAAGTGGTGGACGAGGTGGATAGGAGTCTGTCTCAGGCTGATCTGTGAGTATGAAGCTGGATGGTAAGGGACGGCTCACGTATATTGTTTATATTAGCCCGATTAAAGAAAGGCCCCTTATTCTAACATTCCATTAGACCAGTTTAGTCAGGGCATCTCAAGGGACAAGACCGGTTTAGTCACTTGTGCAGGAGGCCCATATTTAATAGTTGGTTTTGAACCACAGAACCACTTCCAATTGAGCCTAAGTCTCTCACAAGTAAGAAGTGTCAAAGATGATACAACCAATAAAAGAAAGGAATGCTGTTTGTAGACAGGCAACGTAATACTGTCATGACACAAGCAGTATGAATACCGTTCATAAATGTCTACGGTGTAGCAGTAACAAAGCAATTGACCTTGGGAGGGCGTTTGACCCCCTTTCCTTTATCTAGAGCGCTCTAAAGTAGAAATGAAAGACGTTTTGACAGTGTAGCAAAACAGACGTTGTATAATGTTTGAACAAAGAAGAATGCAGACAGAAGAGCAAACATCCCCTATCAGATACAAGTTATGGACTTGGGTCATTAGGCACTAAACAGTCTGAACAGTACTGCCAGAACCTACATTTGCAAAACGCTTTGATCCTCGAATCAACCTTACCTATCTGAATATAGGCCTGGGAACTTAACTGGTATACTTATATTGGACAACATGACTTCCTGTCTTCTCACTGGTCTGGACTAGTCTGGACTAGCCTTTAACCCTAAATCATTTAGTCTGTGATGTTAACGCTGATACTATTAGTGGTTACTGTTTTGAAACGTTGATGCACTTGGGTACCATTTAACCGTGTTAAATACCCCACTGTCTTCTGTTATTGGCCTATTAGTTACAGTAAGAACGCACCCATGGGATGACTCAGTGCTCGATAAATGATTCAGGTGTTCCCCTGAGCAAAGGTACATTCCAGCTGTAGGTGTTCTGCAGCCGACGGACTGGACTTAGAGACTATTCCTGTGAGTATCATTCTGGTTATCCAGGGCACTTAGCGCTTTTTAATATCTCAGCTGCCATGGCAAGTTTGTTATCTCTCTCTCTCTCTTTCTCCAAGTCACACACACAAGCATCCTCCCCCTTTCTCCCTCAATCACTCTTCTTGCATTAATTAGTTCACTAACCTGGTTGGCACGTACTGAATAGAAGCCAGCAAGTATTAGAATGGAACAGGAGTTTGGAGTGGTTGACTGTGCCATGCACCCTACCAAGCCAAGCCAAACACACACGTTGGTTTTATTATCAAAGTCAGTAACGGCATTTTAGTACTATTAAAAAAAGAATCCCCCAAACCCATAAACCTAACATCTTATGCCTAAACTAACCCCAATTCGAACAGCAACAAGTGAGCTGGAAATACTATTTTTCCTTTGTGGAGTCCGACTCAAAAACACACAGGTACCATGCCAAAGCCAAACATATGCAGCTGGCAGTTTATGAGGGTATTTATGTATAACTGGTCTTCCATTCTGTCATAGTTACCTGAGCAGGGGGGCTCTTAGGGGGGTCCCCTGTAACTTTCGGGCCTATGGGCACACCAGATGAAGGGTATTGTATGGGGGCATGGTGGCTGGTCTTCCGATATCTGGGATGTCTGGACAATTATGCTCCACACATACACAAACAGCTGCTCTCAAGTGTATCCACTCCACTTACACGTTTCCACATTTTATTGTGTCACAACATAAATTCTAAATGGATTTAAGAGAGTTTTAAAAGTTTTTGCCACAAAAAATATCCATAATGTCAAAGTGAAAAACATAGTGTACACAAAACAGAAAATAATTGTTTGAAGGATTCACCCCCCTTAGTCAATATTTTGTAGAGGCGCCTTTTGCAGCAATTACAGTGGAGTAAAAAAATGCAATACATTTTTCAATTAAAGATGTATTTGTCAATATTGACTTTTTCAGTGTTGATCAGCGGCAAAAACTCCTAATGAAATCTACTTTTAACACATGTTGTAGCATAATGAAAAGTGTAAAAGTCCATATTTTTGAAAAACCACTGTACGTGCATGTACAGACCCCAAAACACACGCAGGTACGCACAAACACAGAACTCCATTCACACACACACACTTTTGTTGAGCCGAACCCACTATCCTTGGCAGGCTGCTGTGAGGTTGGTGGTGCAAGGCACAGGTTCACCAGTAGTGCTGTCAAATGTTAGAAGACACTTTTCATTACTGGGTCCAGGTAAGTGATGACAGCGTCCTCAACGTGTGAAGCTTCCACCCTGTCAGCCTGTGGTCTTTGCTCGTAATATCTCTCCCGTAAGCTGTCCACAGCCCAGTCAAGAGACCAACGAGGGATAGAAAGAAGGACGCCTGTGTGTACAAAACAAAATGACCGTTGGAGCACATAGAGAGATACGATAGGAATGTGTGTGGAGGCTTGGCCTTTATGTTCGTTTATGTTCATCCGGTCACAATGGCTGACCACAACACTGTGGTCTACCAGAACTCAAGCCTCAGAGCTGACCGACGGGAATCACACACAAACACAAGCATGTGCAGCACACTCACAGACATAAGCACACCGACACACAGACAAGCAGACAGACATACAGACAGGCAGACAGACATTTAGTGGGACAGACAGGCAGACAGACAGGCAGACTGAAAGGCAGACAGACAGACAGGCAGACATAAAGGCGGACATACAGGCAGACAGACAGGCAGACATTTAGTGGGACAGACAGGCAGACAGACAGGCAGACTGGAAGGCAGACAGACAGACAGGCAGACATAAAGGCGGACATACAGGCAGACAGACAGGCAGACATTTAGTGGGACAGACAGGCAGACAGACAGGCAGATAGAAAGGCAGACAGACAGACAGGCAGACAGGCAGACATAAAGGCGGACATACAGGCAGACAGACAGGCAGACATTTAGTGGGACAGACAGGCAGACAGACTGAAAGGCAGACAGGCAGACATAAAAGCGGACATACAGACAGACAGGCAGACATAAAGGCGGACAGACAGGCAGACAGACAGATAGGCAGGCAGGAAGACAGACCAGGACAAGCCTTGACATGCCATTCCCAACCCCTCCCCATATCCCTCCTTGGTGGGTCTCACACCCTAAAACACTACCTCTTTATTCGCCGCCTGGTTATGAAAACACACGGTCGCACATACAAAAAACAGGGGAACTTCCAGCATTGAAGAAACAGAGAGTGACGGAGGGGCTCGAGACATTGCAGCGTAATTGCTGGGGCTCTGTTGTCTATCAAGGCCTGACCTTTTCAACATGTGTGTGGCTGTGCAGAGACGGCTGGGAACCGGATCAGAGGAAGACAGGGGTCCTGGGTCTCCCCTCTTCCCCATGGTGGTCTGACCCCCCAGCCATGGGAACTCCCCCACTGGGAGAGTCCACGTGCTGAGCAGGGCTGGTTGCTGGGTAGGCGCTACAGAGAGGGGCCAGGGAGGCTGGAGAGGTCTTGGGGATGATCAGTAGGCTACCTAACTGACAAAACAAGATCCAAGGACAAGTGAAATGAGCCATCAAAAAGTTTCTTCTCCTCTTAAGGAGCGCAGAAATGAACAGAAACCTGGAGTCTTAGCCGTTCAACCACAGGTCCCATGTGGATGACGTTAAGCTTTTTAATCAGAATGTGGTGCTGGATAGAGCCTTAGAAGGCTAACAAAGACACAGGGAGAGTGGGATATTAGCATAAAGAACCAGCAGATTTGTGGCATGCAAACTGTTTGGAACAAGGTGTGGATTGGCAAGTTCAGGGAGTAGGGTTGGAAGCATCCGTGTAGTGACCAGACATAAAGAGCTTGACCCGAAGAAAAAGGACCCACAAAACTGTTTCCGGCTACCTGCATTTATTTAACATTAAAAGGGACTTTCTGAATGGGTGAAATGGGAACTTTCAATAGACATTTATGAATATGAAAAACACCACCTGAATGGTTACTGTCAATGGCAGCATTTCCACTTCTGTTTTTTTTGTCCAAGACCATCTCCATTCTCAGGTGCTCCCATAGCTTTCTTCAGAAATGTATTAGGCCTACCTAAGCCTTTAATGACCCCCCCAATTGGCATGTCAGGTGGGGCTTTCACTTTGTTCTCCTGTTTTCACTTTTTCTTCCCCTGAAAATCCTTCTGTTCACTGGTCCCTTAATGGTGTTGGTGTGCTGGGATGGATTAGGGAAGGATTTCACTTTTAAATGTCACTGGTGCACTGCTAGGCTTGCAGGGTTAGGGTTAAGACCACAACCCAGATGAGAAAGGGGAGGGGTACTCAGTAGACTGTCTTACTTATTAATATGACATAAACTCTTTTCCTTCACAGGGGTGCATGGCCAGAATGTCTCTGCACGTCGAGTCAAAGGGATTTCTTTCGGTAATCTACATTTTGCACCACTGAAGACGAGAGCGAGGACGGAAGAATAGGGGAGATGATGGGGAGGAAGAAGATTGGGTGGTACAGAGAAGGAGAAAGGGGAGAGCTCAACCAACTGACCTGCACAGGATTTCATTCCATGGGATTTAAAGGTGACAACCTAGGCTCAGTTGATCTACAGCTAGTTGATTGATGTGTGAACCTTCAGCCCCCATATCATTTGGTCATGTCGATGTGGATTATTTCTTCAATGAACATCATATCCTTCTGGAGGAGAGGACGGGAAGAGAGATGTCAAGTTAATGGAAGGGGAGAGGAGGGGTGAGGATATTGGTGAGGTTGAGCTCAACCAACAGAATCTAAAGAATCCATTCCTTTGTATTGCAAGCACACAACCGGTTGATTGACATTTTAACCAGCCTATCATTAAGTCCCCTTAAAGCGGCCTCTTTTTTATGTAATGTACAGCTTTTTTGCAGGGTCATATTCACCAACACAACAACAGAAAATGAAAACAAGGCTTTCTTATTGGACATCAGGCAGTCCACACCACTGTGGTCTTTGAGTTGCAGCTTTCCCTCCTTGCGCTATTTTAAGTTATACCATACCTGAGGAAACCATGAATGCACTCAGAATGAGAACCACCCCACTACGTTTAACAGGTCGTTCCATGACCATGCACATTGTGCTTATTGTGATTATTAACACTTTTTAATGTGATTCCCCCTCAGGGGGAATACCTTCAATCCTCTAGAAGCTCTACAGCTCCAGCTGCCTCAAAAACAAATAATACATTTGGCTTCTTTCTTTTAATAGGAGTCGTAAAAAGGTTTGCGTGGGGGGTATGCTCGCCTGAGAGAGTGATGATCTAGACCCATGCCCAACACCCACCCACACATCTTTTTACGTACCCCTCCCCTGGCAAAGTTCTTGTCTGGTTTTGTGTGGACCAAAATGCTGTTTGAACCTGGGGGTTCTGTTTAGGTGACGTCGATCTGGGGCTGTGGAGGAAGCGAGAACCATGCTTGTGTGTGAGTGTGTTTTTACGTGTGTGTTTTTGGGTGTGTCAAATGGAACGGAAACGTAAAGTGAAAAGAGCTCTCGGCCGGTGAACCACCATTGTCCTTCACACAAATAAACACACCTGTAGGAACATAGTTGGTCCTTCTTTACTTTCTTTCCTGTAGGAACATAGTTGGCCCTTCTTTACTTTCTTTCCTCTTTCCATCTCTATCCTTATTGCCTCATTCTTCCACTCTTCTCTGTGTCTCTCGCTCTCTCTTTCTCACATTCACACACACAGACCTCAAAGTGTCAAAACCTCAAGAAATCAAAACAAACTGATTAACAACAGGAAGTGAAGTGAGCTGCTCCATTATGGGCTTAGAGAGGGGTGCTCTCTGGTTACAGCGCTCACTCATATCCATACATTCCATCAGGGTTTAAGAGGGGGGAGCTGGCTCTGGCTGTACCCTCCACCACCTTTAAAACCCAGCCGAGGGGGCATTGATCAAGATCCCGTGAGTCCCAGGGGAAACCGGGGAACAGGAGGGGTTGGGGGGTTTGTCTCGGGTGGGCTGACAATCAGGGAGTCCACTGACAGGCAATGTCATTTGAAGTAAGACACCTGCACTTAGCTAGGATTACAGTACGGTATCCATGGAGGAAGGGTGGGAGGGGTCAAATCCTTTTCAATGGCCAATTGCTGAGGGATTTCTGCTCTGGAATGTCAGTCAAAGGCCTGAACCATGTTGATATAGTTAGTGGAATATCCAGAACTATATCAAATAAAATTCCCCCAACCTGAGGGCTTTTCAGGACGACTTAAAACGTGGCCAGTCAGATTAGTTGGGACCATCACTACCCGGATGTCTAAAAATAAATCCATGACCCAAGTAAAGCTGTCAGTTCCAAAAACCGGAAGCATTGATTCAGACATGTTTTGATGGGTTCAGTGAAAAAGTTATGTTGACCCGTCCATTCTTACTGCTCCCAGTGGACCAGTAGCTCACTAGACTACGGAGACGGTCCACAAGGAACTCAAACACAGCTCAATTATCTCCACCACCTAATGGCATGCTTTCTGACCAGTCTGGACACTTCAGTGATCCACAGTTAAACAGTTGAACCTTGGTTATTTGTTCCTGAATGAGGAGGAGCTCCAGGGACCCAGTTAAAGATTGATTGAGGCAATCACTTGGTGGTCTCCCAAGGGCCCTTGAGGCAGGATATCGTGTGGCAGTGTGTGTCATGATGTTTGCATGTGTGTGTGTTTCTGCATGTGGGCAGTTAAGTTTGCATCCAGCATTGGGAAAATCTAACTGTTTAGAATGATGACCTAATTTTCCTGCCTCAAAGACAAGGACTTGTGTCTCACTCTCAATGCGTCTTTATATATCACCACCAAAACTGGTTCTTAAAGATGTTCAGCAATGTCTAAATCTTCTGTGGTAGTTTGTATTTAAATTACACAGGCAGAAGTCAGTGAAGGAACAGCAAGCTTCAATTTCGTCCCACATACACAAACACACAAGCACTCACAGAGGGGGGTGGTTTGGTTGGCTCCCAGTGATGAACATGTAGAACATGTGAATTATTTACTTGTCGTCCAGCAGGAAATGAGGAACGATAACAAGCTTGGGAAAGAAAGAGAAAAACAAACAGATGCTATCTTTCATTCTTCTTCATTTTTTCCATCTCACTCATTCTGATGTTTTAGAAGTTGGTCATGGTCAGGGAAGACCCTTTGACATGACAGTATTTGTACTTATAACATTAGATACTACAATCTGATGTCAAACCAAAGGCATGTATTACAAAGTAAGGTAGAGGACCTAATGAGGTGACTTCTGTCAACTCTGAGTTCAAACCAAGGATATAATGTGTCTCCTCAGGTATCTTCACCCTGAATTAAGAAATGTCACTTCAGGATCATTCAAACACTTCCTCCCTCCCTGGATTGGGGATGACAAAATTGTAATTTGTTACATTACCAGTAAAAAATATGTAACAGGATAACAGACACTTGTTGTTATCTAATTGTTATGAAACATTGTTGCCTCAAGTGTTGTTTGTGTGATCAGTGCGCTTACCGAGATTAGTGATATATTCTCAGGTTTTATCCATTAAAAACAGTGTATATAGGCCTATACAATAACATTTGCCTACACATTGTAAATGTGGTTTAGTAGTCTCCTACCAACCTATCTTTCTCAGAACAATAATTGTCGTTACCTGGTATTTTTAGTTGTTTCAGGAATTCAGATAGGATTTGTTGAGTTTATTAGGCTATTAATCATATTTATCTACCCGATGGCTGTAAAATGTGCGGCCTCTGCCCGGGGACAATGAGTCATGATACCAGCCAAGAATGCTGGTGTAATTCACATTTCTTAAGAATAAGATTTTAAAATCAATCTTTGGTGGCCCTAATTAACTTAGGTTACTTTCTCGCAGGTAACATACATTTTGTGCCAAAGTTCACATCAGTTCATATTTGCGCACGTGCACGCAAGCAATTAAGTGTTTCTTGGACAAAACATAACACACTTTGTAAACCACTGATATCAGTACAATTATTATATTGAAGTAGAAAGCAATGGTTCAGAAACATACATTGCCTTCGGAATGTATTTAGCCCCATTTACTTTCTCCACATTTTGTTATGCCCTAGACACTAATATATGTGCTTATGCTCATAGTCATTTAAGTGGCGTGTCATTTGCCTTTTACTCAGGAGTGGTATTCATCCAGCCAATCTACCATAAAGGCCTGATTAATGCAGTGCTTCAGAGATGGTTGTCCTTCTGGTAGGTTCTCCCATCCCTGGAGAGAAACTCTGACTCTTGTTTGAGTGGCCATTGGGTTCTTGGTCACCCACCTGACCAAGGACCTTCTGGATTGGCTACTTAGTTTAAAACGTCAGCTCTATTCCTATTAAAATACTTGACACTACTCATTTAGTAACGGCTTACAAAGTCATTGTGCGCCACAGAAAACTTCAGCAATCTGCAATGGATTCACGGTTCAGCTCTTCATTGAATTAGAGCTCTGTGTTTGATTAGCCACGTTGTGATATGCATTGACATTTACCAGCCAGATAGACAAAGTGACCGGCGAACCAGTATCCACCCTTTAGGTATAATTGAAGCATGAGCTGGAATGTGAAGATTACTGAATGTAGCTAATATATAAACGCATGGGTAGGTCTACCCATGGTACATAGCACACCCCTCAGGTCATGGTGTTTTCAGCAGTATTAAGAGCATTTATACTATTTTGTCACCTACCTCCTTTTAAACACACATTACAATTCAACACAATGCCCACATTCACTTTGTGACCAACAGTCATATCAAGAGGTCCTGCTGTGTTGGTGGGGGTGGAGCGCTCAACTGGACCGGCTTGTGGTTAATCTCCTGACCTGGTCCCCCCACCCAACTGGCCGGAACCCTAACCGCTCCCCCAGCCGGACCTTCCAGCCCTGAACACTCCACAATTCCATCAGTTAGTCCAATGCTCAATCACCTGTGACCCAAGCCTGGCCATTGAACTCTGACCCCGTAAGGTCAGGATTAAAACCTCTATATGTAGAGCAGGTTGACACGGAAGCAGGAAGAGATGCCCACCACTGTGCAGCGAGGCTTAGCTTAGCTCTGGCCTGGGACAGGGATTGGCTTGGAGGGTCACTAACTTGGTCGCTGCCTTTAGAGCCAGGCCAGCTGTATGACGGTGTCAAAGGACTGGTCATTAGCAGAGACGGTTGGGGGTTTAGCAGAGTTGGAGGGGGAGGATTGATAAAATCAGGTCTGGGTCTCTACCCCCGGGTCCCACCTCCGGGTCTCTCTAGACCCAGGTTTCCCTCCCACCTCTGGGTCTCTCTAGCCCCAGGTCTCCCTCCCACCTTTGAGTCTCTCTAGCCCCAGGTCTCTCTCCCACCTCTGGGTCTCTTTAGCCCCAGGTCTCCATCCCACCTCTGGGTCCCTTTAGACCCATGTCCACCTCCCACCTCTGGGTCTCTCTAGCCCCAGGTCTACCTCCCACCTCTGGGTCTTTCTAGCCCCAGGTCTACCTCTGACCTCTGGTTTTCTCTACCTGCAAGTCCACGTCCAACCTCTGGGTTTCTCTAGCCCCATGTTTACCTCCATCTTCTGGGTCTCTTTAGCCCCAGGTCTACCTCCCTCTTCTGAGTCTCTCCAGCCCCAGGTCTCCCTCCCACCTCTGGGTCTCTCTAGCCCCAGGTTTACCTCCAACCTGTAGGTCTTTCTAGCCACAGGTCTACCTCTGACCTCTGGATTTCTCTACCTGCAAGTCCACGTCCCACCTCTGGGTTTCTCTAGCCCCATGTTTACCTCCCTCTTCAGGGTCTCTCTAGCCCCATGTCTACCTCCCTCTTCTGGGTCTCTCTAGCCCCATGTCTACCTCTCTCTTTCTCCAGTAGTAGTGGTGAAGGGGCTCACAAGGTCAGAGACAAGGGGCAAATGAAAGCGGAAGATGACTTCTATGGGAACAGGAGAGAAGAGGAAAACTGGAAATAACAGTGAGTGAGAGAAAGGGCCAGCGTTCTGGCCTGGGGGCTGTGTTCACTAGTTAAAACTAAAACTGACATACCAAATAAAACGTCTTCTCACGATACAGAGGCTGTGGTCTGTTTTTGAGCATGCAGCAACTAGACGTCACAAACATACACACACTCTTACTTTCTTACATGGATGGATGTGTCAGTGAAGTGGTGCTGCTACAGATTATAGGGAAGCTTATTCCCTCAAACCAATTATAGTGTCAGTGTGATCTGCTTTAGTCTCACCAAGAAATGTTACATCAACAACAAGCTTTACAGCACTGATTAATACTCGACTTAATCTACTTAAAACTGTACATAAATACAGTAGGTTAACCCACGGGCAGACAAAAAACGTTAAAAAGTTTAGCATTTCAGATCAACATGAATAATAGCTGTATGTTGCTATGTGAATATAAGCCAAGAGCTTTAGTTTCATAAATTAAGTAGATATTAGGATATTTCAAATATTTTTCCACTTCTTTAATTCCCTCCCTCTCTCTGCCTCTCCTCCTTCAGCCCCAGTTGTTAGTGAGTACAAAGTGCCGCCTGAGTCCCAGGCAATGGCCCTCCCCATTCACAAGCATATAGATGACCCAGTGTGGGAAGGCCACAGTCAGTCTGGGTCCATAGTGCAACCAACTACAGCCACAACAAAGAACGGCCCCCTAACTCCCAGGACACGGCCACGTCACTTCAGGAAAGAAGGAGGGAGGAGGGAGGGAGGGGGAAGGAGGGAGAGAACGGACAGGGAGGCGAATAAGGGAGGGGTCAATTCAAAAGTAGAACGATAGGAATGAAACGAGAACGGACGGATGGAGGGAGAGAGATGGAGAAGAGAGACTGAAAAGGGAAATGGGAGACAAAAGGAAGGTGGGGAAAAACACTGGGAAAGAGGAGGAGAGTTGATCTTCTTGACTGGGGTTAGCAGAAATGTTTAATGACTCAGAGCCGGTAAATCCCCAATTCCTCCCTCTTCTCTCTCATGCTGAAGAGGGACAAGAGGAGCAGGAAAGCCGTAAGCCAGCAAAGCTCCATGCAATGGACTACCGCAGTATTTGTTAGATGTACAACACCATTGACTTGTCTGTAATCTCAAACATGGGAAACAAAACAGTCTTTCACAATAATGCTTGGACAATATATAATCCTCTCGTTCACAAAAAAAAAAACTGGAAAAAAGGTCTTGAATCATCCTGTCATGTGCAATTCTTAACGTGAACATGAATGAATATGATTTGTTAAAGCTAAAAGTCAACAGCGTAATTTTCAGTTCCTGTTTAAATTCCTGTTTCTTTCAACAACATTCACTCTTAACGGCATGAGTCCTGGAGGTGCAGGAGGCTGAGTTCATCATCATCATCCCAGGGATGGACGTCTTTGGCCAGACATGAGCAGTTTGGACTTTTTAGGTCATAAACAATTGGATTCTATGGACAGGGAGTACAACTAAGAGATGCTCTACAAACACACATTTGGATCATAACCTGAGCAAGACCCAGAGGTCTCCTTGCAGGCTGCTCCTGGTAACGGCATCTTGATAGCAGTGCCAGTTTCTGGCTTTGCAAGGAACGGCCCACCCAGGGAGATGGACCCACTCTACGTTGACCCGCTCCCAGTTGCCGACGAGGACACGGTCGGGTTGAAAAAAAAAAAAAAAAAAACAGGCCTGTTCAGACAAAAACATCTGCTACAATGAAGCAAAGGGGGCATTTGAAATTGATGGAGCTCTGTCTTTGTACTGTAGTTGGAGTATTGTGAAGACCTGAGAATTAGAATGGGACATTTAAGCTTTGCAATGGAAATATTTGCTTACACATTCACTCACCCAGCCCGTCTTAAACTGTGAACAGTTTCTGTTGCAATAGGTAATGAGAACACGGCTATAAAACGATAGGCTCTTAAACACTCCCAATAGACATCCGGTCTTTGATTAGAGTGTAGGGGCCACAGAGACATACACTGTCATGTTTTATGGACCGCAGGAAGAATAGCTGCTGCGTTTGGACTTCGGGGAATACATCAGCTTTATTTGTCTTGATTGTCAGTGTGAGTTGTGAGCGGGGTCCTCCACTCGGGTGAACATATATTTTCCTCAGCTGTCATTGTCAGTTCCCTGAAACAGCCTTAGCAAACCTCTTCATTATCCCTCCATCTCCCAGTGAGGTAATAAGACCAGGGAAGACAGGAGGAAGAATCAGGCAGACTAGAAATTAGGTTTAAGTCAGAAAACAAGAATCCTAAACAAGCGGAAGGAATGCCAGCCGAAAAGAAAGGATGAATATTGTGGAGATGGACTGAGTTGCCAGGCTTTACGTTATTGTGTGTGTGTCTATAAATGTGTGTGTAAATATAAATGTATGCATGCTAGCCCGTTGATGTGCAATGGGAGTTAAACCGTGTTCTCTCAGTTCGGGGTGCATTCCTCAGTTGATTTAGCCAGCTTTAAGATGAGGAGGAATGTGTCAAGGCTTACTCAACACAGCAGAGTGTAAACTAGCTGTGCGAGATGTAGAGGTCCCTCTTTGCACTGACTGACACCTGGCTTATAGGGAGAATGAGAGAAGAAAGAGAGAGAAAGAGAGGCAAAAGAGAAGGATAAAAATACTGACATTTAGGCAGGTATGTGGGGAAGGAGGTAGGGGGGAAGTGAGGGACTAGGAGTAGAAAGGAACAGAGATGGAGAACAAAAAGAAATACAGAAAGAAAAAAAAGCAGCATGGGTAGACAGACTAAAGAAATGGGATGGAATACAAAACCGGCAATGGTCTACTTCAATGGAAATGGAAACACCAGCAAAAAAGAAGCAAAGAAAACTAACGAGAAGGAATGAAATCAGTAACCAGGGACATCAAGAAACAACCCAGTAGAGTTTATAAGCTTGTCTTTATTTGCTGAAGAGGATGGTATGATATCAACCAATGACACTGTGGAATACAGAAAGATGATGTTCTATAGCTCGGCTCCACTAGAAATCTTCTGCCATCGGTCAATTGTTTGTGCAATTTTGAAAAAAGAGAGATCACAATTTCTAATGATCTAGATAAAGAGCAACTTAACTATTCCTCAAAACATTGGAATAACGTTTCAAATAAACGACATAAGAAAAAAAACCTCATCGGTCAATCAGACCAAAATCAGCTAATAAAGCATCCAGGGTAAGACATTTGTATGGGAACTGATTTTATAATCCTGAGAGTGATAAAGAGACAGATAGAGAGTGAGTCTGTGTTTGTGTATAAATGTGTTTGTGTGTCTGCAACCGTGTGTCTGTGTGTGTTCATTAAAACTAATAACACTATTGCGCCTTTGGAACGACTTACAGATTAAGCTTCCGACGGACCTCAAAAGAAAAAATCCGAGAGGAGAATGTTTCCAAAATAAAAGCCACACACCACTCCACTTCATAACTTGCTGCTGCAACACAAGCACAGCAAAAAGGTGTAGAGATCAATGAAACAGCCAAGAATAAAAGTTGTTTTCTACACAAGTCTACGTTAACAAAGGTGGCGAGTCTCATTTGACATAGAATCGGCGACCACGCCCTAACGACCAGAACCCACACAACCCAAACGACAGCCAGTGCACAGAGACATTCCACTTCCTCCTTCGCCTTGACTCACAGATCTTGCACCCTTACTTTTACTGGCGGAACCCACCACCGATCTTTGCATTCACCAAACATGCATCATATACAGTTACCATACCAGAGGACCAAAACGACATATGTGTGACCCGTGTGAAGTGCATCCTCAGTACCCGAACACCCCCCCCCCCTCCCAACCATCACCATTACCTGATTCTGACATGCCTGTTGATGTAAATAAAGCTACACTGACATCACAGGTCAAAGTGCATGAGAAGATGGAAACAGTAAAAAGCAGAGCGTGCCAAATGAAGAAAAAAAAAGTCAAAAAGAAGCAAAAGCCCTGTCAACATAAACAACCCCCCCCCCCCCCCCCCCCCCCCCCCCCCCCCCCCCCCCCCCCCCCCC
>JACXGK010008253.1:0-22945 GCA_016801125.1 Novumbra hubbsi
TGGGGGACACCCTGTGTGACAGTATCAGATTCAGAATTATGGCCATTGAGGGAGATGAAGTGGGTACGGTTGGTGAGGTATGAGTGTAGCCAGGAGAGAGCAGTTCCCTCAACACCCAGAGCCTCGAGCCTGGTGAGAAGAATCTGATGGTTAACAGTGTCAAATGCAGCACTTAGGTCGAGGAGGATAAGGATGTTAACGGCACCAGTATCAGCAGAGATGAGGAGGTCATTGACAACCTTGAGGAGGGCAATGCATGGCTCTGTTTTAAAAGAGTCCGGGTGCTAAACTAGTCTGCTAATATTTGGCGAATAATGAACAATTTCTTTGTTTCAAAATTTTATTTGTTGTCTTTGTACTGTATTCATTTATTCATAGGGATTAAATAATCTGCACATGATTGCAATTATTTTTTATTTGTGTGTCCTCATGTTTTTGGAAATGGAGTTGTACATTCATGTACAATTGGGCATGTATATTTCTGCTGTACTTTGGCACTGGCTTGACCTACATGTTCACAGACAGGAGAGATTATATCAAAACTATTAGTTAACATGTTTTACTGGTAGTTAAAATATATATACACAGTATAAATACTGTGATATACTAAATTATTATTTGATGTTCAAAAGCCTATTGTCAATCTAAGTTTGCTAGAGCTTCTCACATTTGTTCCCCTGTGAGATGGACCAGCAACTTGGTAATTCATACTACCAGTAAGCTACTGCCATAACCTTACATAGCCAAAATCCACTGATCTACAGTAGCATTTCATTTACAACCCCAATTTCGAAAAGGTTGGGACAGTATGGAAAATACTAATAAAAACAAAGAGTAGTGATTTGTAAATGTACTTTGACCTGTATTTAAACAAAAATGTATAAAGACAAGGTACTTGATGTTTTACCTAATAACCTGCATAGGAGTTTGACACCAAATGTTTATATTGAAGTTGATGCATGCAACACGATCCACAAAAGTTGGGCAATTTAGGACAAATAGCGATGTGACAAGTTGAAATAAGAAGGTGATGTGAAACAGGTGAGGCAATCGTGTAAACATAATGTAAAAGGAGCTTCCAAAAAGGGTTAGTCCCAATCAAGAGCAAGGATGGGTCGAGGCTCGCCATTCTGCCAACAGATGCGCCAGCAAATAAACACTGAGAAAAACATTTCCAAAAGACAAATTTATACGATTTTGGGCATTTCACCTTTAACAGTGCCCAATATCATTAAAAGATTCAAGGAATCCGGTCAAGTCTCGGTAAATGGCAATTCACAGATGCAAGTTAAGGCTTTACTATGCAACCCCGAAGCCATACATCACCACTGCCCAGAAGCGTGTCCAACTTCTCTGGTCTCTGTGTCAGCTAAGATGGACAGTAGCACAGTGGAATCGTGTTTTGTGGTCCGACGAGTCAACATTTCAAATAATATTTGGACAAAAACAGCCGTTTTGTTCTCAAAGAGGAAAATCACCATCTATGCCGTTATCAGCGTCAGGTCCAAAAAGCAGGGTATCTTGATTGTTGATTCTCCTGTGCCTGCCAGGAGTTGCGTCAATAAGGCAAGGCCATAAACACCAATTGAACTTCATGATATTGTAAGAGGAGAAAAACAGTGGGAACAATTCAATACTCTGTGTGGTTCCCTGAGTGAGCTGCAAATCAGGTACTTGAGTCCTGGTAGCGATGTACAATCATTTTCTGACTGGTCCAGCAAAATATAGCAAAATTGTCATTATTGGGCAAGGAGTGAAAACATGAATGAATAAAAAAAGAGTGTATCTGTAAGCTGCAAGCACTTGGTACATTTCAAATTATTGTACAAAAAATGAAATTACATTTTCAGCTATATTTTTCATATTTTGTCTTTTTGCGCTCTGTGAGCTGTGAACATTAGGGAAGAACTACCAAGTTACTTGGATCTCCTTGAGCATTTTAATGCCGTGTCACGTCACATTATACCATTTGAATAGTTTCACTGTGGAAACAGAGTCAGAGAGTTGTGAGATGGAACGAAAAGAAGGTCTGGGTTATAGAACTGTTTAATCTTCCCAGATGCTACTTGGCTGCCACGCACTTGCATTTTGGAGTGTCACTGTTTTTCTCTCTTACACATTCATCACACTGTCTCTAGTACTGTCAGATTACTGAGGTTATCCTCTGACTCTTAAAATGTGTTTTAATACTCTGGTATTAACAAGCACTTTGTGACAACTGCAATGTAAAAAAGGCTTCATACAAAGACCGATTACATTTGAGTTCAAAAGGAAAGAAGGCTTTACATATCATAAATACATTGCTCAAAAAAATTACGGGAACACATAATCATTACAGTATAACACCAAGTCAATTAATATCGGATATCAGTCTGTCCAGTGAGCAAGCATAAGCAATTGATGTCACATGTTTTGGTGCAATTAAAGTGACAACAGGTACACTGGAGAGGCAACAGCAAGACAACCCCCAAAATTGAATGGTTTTGCAGGAGATGGCCACAGACAATTGCACTCTCCTTTACCTTCCTAACTTGCAGTACATTAAAATTAGCTAAATGTGATTTTTTTTTATTCTTTGAATTTGCTTAAACATACAATATGTAAATATTCTTCTTCAGTATTGTCCAGGCAAAGTCATATTTACAAAATCAACGCCAAGATGTCACACTTTAACCAGGGTATGCCCAATGTTGGCCCAACGGTATGCATGTTGAAACCTGGGAATCAGAAAGAAAAATTGTTTCAGCAGCATAGCAATAATAGGATAGGCCATGTATTGATATGACATTGCCAAGTGTGTAATGAGAAAAAAAGGGCCAAGGCTGATCCCTGGGGTATACCAGTAGTGAGAGCTCGTGGCACAGACATGGACCTGCTCCACGCAACCTGGTAGGAGCAGCCTGCCAGGTAGGAAGCAAGGGGAACTTGAGACCCCAGCTCTGAGAGTGTGGAAAAGAGGAACTGGTGGTTCACAGTGTCAAAGGCAACGAAAATATCAAGGTGGATAAAAACATAGGAATAGGAAGAGAGAAACAGGAAGTGTGACACGTAAAAGAGAGGACTCGGTCGAGTGACCTGTCTTGAAACCTGATTGGTTAGGGTACAGCTGGTTGTAGTGGGACAGATAAAATGAGTTGATTAGAAACAGAGGGGAGGATCTGTTGGTTCACAGTGTCAAAGACAGCGGAAAGATCAAGGAGGATAAAAACAGAGGATAAGAACAGAGGAAAGACAGTTTGTTTTGGCAGTGCGAAGAGCCTCTGACACAGATAATAGTGGTCTCAGACAAGTGAACTCTTAAAACCTGATTGGTTAGGGCCCCGAAGATTCAGTTCTTGGAAAGATAAGAAGAGAGTTAGTTTTTTGACAAGAGGGATTAAGAGTTGTTATTTTGGAGGATGGGGATGACTTAAGCTGACTTGAGGGAACACAGCCAGTGGATAGGAAGGAGTTGATGAGGAAAGTAAGGTAAGGTAAAAGATCTACAGATTTGGTCTGAAGAAGGGAGGAAGGGATAGGACGCCCATACATCACTAGACACAGGATTAAGTCTGAAGATAGGGGAATAGTTAAAAACATAAGGTTGTTTAATCACAGGGGAGCCAAAAGCCTGAATGGGTTGAGTAACAAAAGTGAATCTTGTCAACCTTCGTTTTGAAATGGTTAGCAAGGTCTGCCACCAATAAAGAATGAGGTGGAGGATGAGGACGATTTAGGAAAGAGGAAAATGCTTAAGCCACAGAAACAGAGAAAGATGTTTTTGCTGTGCAGCCTGTTGCCCTGTTCGGTTAGCTCTCAGTGAGTTAGTTAGCCATGGAGTGGGAAAGCCAGGCTGACCTAGAGGACAAGGAGCAGTGGTAAAATGAAAGAGAGTAGAGGAAGACAGGGAACTATGATTGCGATGATGCATTACAATCTGGAAGTTGAGTTAGCAGGGTTTGAAGACAGAAGGAGTGAGATGCTTATGTGGGATGTACTGGTATTATCATGCAATCCTCAACAATACTAACTCACATTGTACAAAGCCTCACACTCTGCAATATCTTCAGGTCCGGGGCCTCCAACCATGTGTGTGTCCTAAGACTCTCATTATATATATATGCAGGTTTTTCTGCCTTTGATAATGCAGTGCAATGTACAACGCCTCCTTGTAAATGGGTTGTCAAAATTGATAAAAATAACTATAATGTCAGAATATAGTTATGATAGGTTTCCTATAAACCTCCTTAATACAAGGTATTATCAGGGGCTAAGTAGTCAGTTAGTGCAACATTCCCTACCTAGCCAGCTAACTACTACAGTTCAATTGTTGTACGTAGTAGAGGTGTAAATCGTCACCTGTCTCATGATTCCCATGAAGAATTTTCATGTCAACCTATTAAAAATAATGTTTTTACATTAGAAACATACATTACTTTATGAAACACGGTCTATAACACAGACTATATTATAAATTAAAAGGCTGCCTTTTATGTAAATTAATTCATTTGTAAAACAAGGTAGTATAAGATTGTATTGTTTATGTGGAAAATCATAATTTTATTATTTACTCTGAAATAACATTTTGCAAAAGCCTGCGTTGCTTTCGTAAAAGTGTGTAAATTCAGCTGCCAGTCTTTGCAAATACAATGAGCAGTTACCGTTACACATGAGTCTGTGGAGATGGATGGCCAGGAATCGCAGGTGATGACCACTCGGCCGGCTTGCGCATCAACTCCGTTAATCTGGATTTGGTGTCACTGTTCAGTGGGGTTTGTGAACTCAGAGAAGCGATCATGAATTTTGGCACCAGGGTATGGAAGACGAAGTGAAAGCATTCGTTTTCCATGACCGAGTAAGAGATCCTTACAATCCTGCTAAAATTGGAGATGATCCTTGCAATAAATGTGGCAATGGACTGTGTGATCTTCTTTGTCCTTTTGGACATCTGAGGTACAGTTGATATCCTCAATTGTTGTATAATAGGCTAAATCACTGCATATTGCAGCGTTAATGCTCACCCTAGCTCAGAGTGAAAACGGGACATGTGATTCCATATATTTGTAGTATTGCTGAACAATTTAATTAAGGCTCAACAGGTCACGCACATTGCATAATCTTTATCAAACTTGTTTTTCTTAAAAAAAACTAAACTGGCCCAAATGTCAGCTTTCAAGCAGCTAGGTGCATTTTTAAGCAGTCAGCTGCTCTCCCTGTGCCATGTCTCCTATTTACGTTAGACCTACATCAGACAGGCGCATGTGCGTTACTTCCAAAGGACATAACTTTACAAAATCTATATATTCACTAATAGTAATTATTTACAAAAAACAGTACTACGTCACGATGCTGACGTCAACGATTCTGATATATATATGTATATTATATTTAATAATTAACACAAAAAATCTATTATTTCTTTTTATGAATCAATGCAGGATCGTTCATGTCAGGATCGAGATACATCTAAAAAACGATTTTATTCCCTAGCTCTAGTACACAGACATAGTTTTTTTCAATGTATTTCCTTAATGTCCATGATGGACGGTAGATGACTAGAATTTGAAGTGACGGCATGGAATTCAAATGAAGATATGGCAAGGGGAAGTGGAAAGAAGTGGAGTCTCCACTTTGGAGAGATCAGAATACACCGCCCTGTCGACCGGATGTTCTGAGGGTTTGAGAGAACACATAGTTGAATAAAGAAATGGCAGGGGTAGCTGTGTTTTCTGGGGTGATCCATGTCTCCATCAGCGCCAAAATGATAGGTGATTAAAGGGCAGAATAAACGGAGATGAAGACTGCTTTGTTGACAGAGTGGCTTCCGTCTGGACACTACCATATAGGCTTGATCGGTGCTGCAGACATGGTTGTCGTTCTGGAGGTTTCTCTCTTCACAGAGCACTGCTGGACCCCTGTCAGTATGACCATCGGGATCTTGGTCAACTCCCTGACTGAGGCACTTCTCAATCCCGATCGCTCAGTTTGTCCGGGCTTCCAACTCTAGGATGAGTCCTAGTGATTCCAAACTTCTTCCATTTACGGATGTCGGAGCCCATTGTGCTCATCAACTTGTAGAAACATCTCAATGATAATCAGTGGAAACAGGATGCACCTGAGCTCAATTTTGTATGTGCATGTGATTTTTGGTTTTTTATTTTTAATAGTTTTGCAAACATTTAAAAACATCTTTTGGAATACGGCTATAACATAGCAAAATCTGGAAAAAGTGAAGCGCTGTTGTCACTTCGCCCCCTGGTGGTGGGCCTTCCTCCTGTCGCGTGGCAACCCGGCGTTTGACGTCGCCGGCCTTCTAGTGGCCATTGTGTATGTTTGTCCAGTTTCCCATGTCCTGTGAAGGCAGCCTACCCTAATCCCTTGCACCTGTTCCCACTCAGCTGGGTATTTAAGCCGCTGTGTGTCTTGTCTCCATGTGTGTTATTGTTGCTGTTACATGTGTTCACCTGTACAGACGAATTCTATGCCATTTCGGTCTGGGTTGCTGTCCGTGCTTGTTTTACACACGTTAAATCCTGTAATTTTCCACCTCCACTGTTGAGGCTTGTGGACCATTTTAGTTGTCCATTAAAAGGCACGTTGTTCATTGGCTTCCTGCATTTTGGTTGGTTGCTTGTTTGACAACACATCACAGCTGTGAATACTTTCTGGATGCACGGTATACCAAAATTTTACCTAAATCCAAACTGGGTTTCAAGCTAATTGTTAAGAGAGGCTAATCCCATGATTAAATATATTTAATACTATTTGCCATGTTACCAATTCAAGATTGTCATTTTAAATGGATTAACAATGGTACCTTGTTTAAAATATCAACATTCCTAAACAAATAAATGCAAAGTTGGTTACAATTCAAATTCCACTCTCCAGAAGAACCAGAACATATAATACAGCAAATAATATGGCTTAACTCAGTCATGTACATGACTGTTAACAACTGGAACTTCGCAAGTGGCTGATGTGTCATGGTATCTTAGAAATGAATATACAGAAAGTGTTGCTAGTTGATCTGAGTGACAATGCTCATTTAATGGAAAACATGATTCTGCTTTGAGTAAAACATTAATCTTCAATGCCATATATATGGATACACTACAGTTAACTAAATTAAAGTATTTAATAAAACATAATAGAAAGATATACCACAATTGAACATGGAAATATTTTTGTATATTGGGAAATATTGTTGCACCTATGGCATCTGGGGAGTAAACAATTGGACTTTTAGGTGTATATAGGTATGTATAGATATACAAAATGTGTATGATGCTTATATATTTACACACTATATGTTTATATATGTCTACATGTGTTATGGATGTAATGTGTGTCGGAATGTTTGTGTGGTATGGATGATTGAATGAGTAAGTGCTTTGGTATATGGTTATAGTGTGTAGGCTTTTAAAAGAAAAACAATATTGTTGAAATGATGATAATATTGAAGGTGCCATACCTGATCTGCAAAACAAAAGTCACATAGGGAGATGAGAAATGTAAAAAGAAGTTCCAAACAAAAACATCACATAGCTGACTGTTCCAGAATCATGTGAAAGCAGACAGGAGGTTCATAATGAATAGCATGTGTGTGTATGTGTTTGTGTGTAAAAGTCCCTGGTAAGGAGAGTCTAAAAATGGACCTTACCAGGAAAAAGAGCTTTGTGGAAACAGACAGGGGTTTGGATTCCAATTACTAGTATTAAAATTTGTTTTTACAATATTTAAAACAAGTATTTTTAAACAACTTTGTAATATTTAGTGAAAACTATTTTTGTATTTTTTTAATCTATTTGTAAAAACTTGCATTTCAGAATCTGCTTTATTAGTAGGTTTACCCATACAAAGATTTTGCTTTGGTGCAAGTGGTGTTTAGGTAGAAAAATTTAATTGAAGAAATTGTTCTTGTGGCCTGAGGCGTTGGACCTTAGCCTCCTGCCAGATGTGAGTGGCTGAAACACGACCAGGGTGGGAGGGGACTGCAGCAATCTTTCCAGCACGCCTCAGGGTCTTGGTGGCGTACAGTTCCTCTAGAGATGGCAGATCGCAGCCAATCACCTTACTAGATGGTTACGGAGGAGGTGAGGATGGACTGTGTAGAAGTGCACCATCATTGTCTTTTGGCAGGTTGAACTTCTTTAGCTGCCGCAGGAAGTACAAAAGGTAAGGGAACACCTAAATCACTAAATATATTAAATAACTTTACTATACCATGCTTATAATGTACAGTAAAGACATCTAACGATGCGTCTCAGGATTTAATCATCTGATGTTAATTTTGTAGGGCTCTGGGAGTGCTTGTCCTGAAGACCAGATGAATAAATGACAAAGACTTTTGTAAATATACAATAAGCCATAACATTACGACCACAGTGAGTGAAACTCTAATAATCTCATCAGTCAATGGGTGAGATATTAGGCAGCATGATGAGCAGTGTAAACAAATTTATGCAGGGCAGTGTTTCAATGTACAGAATGCTTCAATGTATGAGCCTATAAAATGAAATGAAACGCAATGTATGAAGCTGCAATTTAACTATGTAAGTTACATGCAATTTAACTATGTACAAAGTACAAATATGCAGAGGGTAGTACAAACGAAACGCATTAGCGCAAGTGGCAAATGAGGTAACAAAGTGTAAATATGCAATAGGAAATACAAACAGTATGCATTGTGCAAATGGCAAATAATATGGTAGCAGTGTGTAGAAGAAGAGGTAGTGGAGGAGGTAAGACTAGCGTCGCGTGCTGGAGGTCCTTGTGCTGGAGGTCTTTGATGGTGGGGAGCTGGACACCGATGATGTGCTGGGCGGCCGCTGGGCACCAGTTGTACCAAACTGTGGCACAGTTAGTCAGGATGCTCTCAACCGTAGAGCACACCTTCAGAGGTCGAGTGGAGTCCATGCATTGATGGGTCAGGGCTGTTTTGGTGGCAAAAGAGGGACCTACACAATAATAGGCAGGTGGTCATTATGTTATGGATGATGGTGTATTGTATATAGTATATTTATATTTGATATTTCCATGCCAGACAATCAAAATAATCAATAATATATACATTGATTATTATTATTATTATTGGTGTCAAGTTATTTTTTTTGGTCTTGTAGTTGTAGAAGCTGTGCGCTGTCACAGTGATATGTTACAGGTTTTTATTCACATAACACATTTTTAATGGGGGCTTGTTATAAATCATGAAATCCTATGATTGTAAAACAATTCATTGGTTTTGAGGAGCAGTCCTCATCGGTAAGTGCTAAATACTTTTAAATATTGACAATAGTTATTTGTTTACTATCTTTTAATTACAGTATTTCCAGACTGTAAAGCGCAGGTTCCACCCTGGTAGGTAGGTAGGCAGGTGGTCATAATGTTATGGCTGTGTCACGGCTGTGGTGTGCGGCGGAACCACATGCAGACATTTTATAAATAAAAGGTGTATTTAATCCACAAAACAAACAAGTACAAACTACACGAAACTGTCAACGTAAAATGAAAGGTTTGAAACTAACATAAAACAAAGTACAAATAACGTGTAGCGTATTCACATGAAATGGGAGTTAAACAGAGACAAACCGTGCGCTGTTGAGACAAGCACAAACAATAAACCACCCCGGGTGTGGTGCAAAGCTAACCTAAGTAGGCTCCCCAATCAGAGTCAACTGAATGCAGCTGCTCTGACTGGGGAGCCCACAATGGCATGGAGATGGCTAGAGGCCTCTCCATGTGCCTGCCCTGAATGGGCGCCCCAAAGCACAGAGATGGCTTGGGGCCCGCATCCAGGACATGACAGGCTGATTGGTGTATACTACCCTTTAAAAGTTTTGGGTCACATAGAAACTTTCTTGTATTCCATGAAAAGATACATCAATTTGAATAGGACAAAATAAAATAGGAAATGGGACAAAATTTATAGGAAATATAGTCGTTTTAGAAAAATGGATTTTGAAATAAAATAATAATTGTGTCCAAAGAATCCTCCATTTGCAGCAATTACATGTGTCAACTTGTTAAGGTACTCTAAAGAGATTTGGATTTGTTTGTCCATAACACATTTTCCCCAATCTTCCTCTGTCCAGTGTACATATTCTTTTGCCCATCTTAACCTTTGATTTTACTGGCCTGTCTGAGGTTGTTTTTTTTGCAACTTTGCATGAAAGTCCAGCAACTCTGAGTTGCCTCTTCACTGTTGACACTGATACTGGTGTTTTGTGGGTACTATTTAATATAGTGATCACCAAACTTTTATATACTTATATCTTTACATTTGTTTTCATTTTAAAAAAATAACCATCTTTCTGTCGGTCTGCATGAACACTGACAGACTTAATACAAACACACAACGAGAGAAAGTGCAAAAACATTACATAAAAATGCTCACTAACAGGCTCAGCTCCAATACACACACAATCTCAGCAAAAGCATTGCACTCTAACAAAGCACAAGAGAGCAATAGCAATAACAGCACCATATTTTACCCAAGAACAGATATTTGAACCCAAAACAGCCAAGGGGATAAGGAAACTGGTTGAAGGAGCCTTACCAGTGCTATTTGAGTGGACAATTTCATCATCCAGCCACCATGGCCCAGTGTGTGGGAGGGGAGAGAGAGTGCCAAGAGTTCATGGATTGTGATGTTAGCTTGGATCATGACTACTGTGCTGTACCTGAACCAGCTTCAATGGACAAGAAAATTAGTACCTCTAAAATGAAATAGAAAATGTAAGGAAAGCTATCCAGGAGTTAAGAGTACAGCGTGCCTTACAGCGTGGTTTACAAAGATTTGCTGGCTCAGACGAGGACATAACCCTGACAATAGATATAATAATAACAAAAACTTTAAAACTGATGTGCAAACTGTACATAATTAACAAAATAGTGAACTAGATAGAAATCTTAACTAACGTTTGTGAAACTAGATTAATACTGTCGTATCGCATTGCAAATCTCATTCTGCGGTGGTGGGCTAGCTAATGTGTTAGCCTTCTTACCATTTCGCAATTGTTTATGTATGACAATGCATTCATCTTAAATGCTTTCTCCAACTTGCTAGCTGGAGCCTTGTAAATGATCTTGCAAATACAATTAACATAATTGATTGTCATTTTAGGCAACTCGTGTAAACACCTTGAATAAAAGAGTGCCATTACTTTTAATACCAGAATGGCACAATCAGAAATTCAGGAGCAATATTGAGGAGAATGCGGAAACAGTTGTACAGGGAGCCCATTCCGCACTTAGCTCGAAACTTCTGATTGGCTTAATTATATGTCCCCTCACTAAACAACACACACAGCTAATCACATAAGTAACAGAGGTTAAAATTAAACCTGTTGAAAATAAAAATATTTTAGATTGACTGCTTGGTGACCACTGCTCTAATGTGTTTGCCCTTTGTTTGCCCTTTTACTAATTTTTCGAAGCCTCCCACTCCTCTTTCTATTTTGGTTAAAGACTGTTCTGTAAAGGCAGCGTTGTACAAGATTTTAAGTTTCTTGGCAATTTCTTTCATTGAATAGCCTTACTTTCTCAGAAGAATTGACTGACAGCCTATAATCAAACCTGCAACTGCTCCAGATACTCAACTAGTCAAAAGAAGGCCCATTTTATTGCTTCTTTAAATCAGCACAACCGTTTTCAGCTGTGCTAACTTCTTTTAAATAGCCTTTTAAACGTAGAAACTTGCGTTAGCAAGCATAACGTACCATTGAAACACAGGAGTGATGGTTGCTGATAATGGGCCTTTTTACTCCTCTGTAGATATTCCACTGAGAATCAGCAGTTTACAGATACAATAGTCATTTCCAAAATGAACAATGTCTACACTTTATTTCTGATCAAATTGATGTCATTTTAATGAACAAAAAATATTGCTTTTCTTTTGAAAACAAGGATATTAAAGTGACCCCAAATGTTTGAAAAGTATTCTAGCAATATATTACAATGAACAAATAAAATTGTTGAATACAAGTATTTGTTTTGGTCTGAGTGTTTAGAAAATACTTAAGTACACATTATTTGAACCCAAATCTGGTTTAAAGAGAACAAAGATCTCACATCATACTTTTTCAAATGGATATAACAATGGTTGAGTGCGCAAGTTAACACATTGGGAAAGGATGGATCATTTGGATGCAGGCTCACACTGAGACTTCCAATCATCCAGTAGGCCAGAGCTCTCTAGATAAAAGCAGATGTTTATGTATTTTAAATGAAGCACTCGGAGTCAAGCTGCATGCTGACACACACACAGATTGGTTTATCATTCTCCTTTGAGGTACAGTGCATGAGAGTCCAGCTGCATGCAGCCACACATACCAGACGGACAGGGCTTTCACACTGCCGTGCTTCAAGGGTTGAAGTGCGTGACAGAACAGTTGGATAGATGGAAAGGGAGAAAGAAAGATAGAGGTATAATTGAGAAAAAACAGAGAAGTATAGCCAGAACAAAAAGAATGGTTGACATATGGGGCCTAAAGCGTACAGAAAAGGGAAACAAAATAGCACACCCGCATTTGCACAAACATGATTAAATGATTTTGCAGTTGCCATAGTCAGCAACAAAGTAGGGTTACTTGGGTTTAAACATTTATGGGACCTTGTTTCTGATCACAACATAACAGCAGTACAGTATCTGCTGATCAGGTCACATGCAATTCATGTTCTCCATTGTGTATTGTATTGTTTTTTCCTCAAAGGCACTGCTCAAAACAGTACCAGGAATCTCAGGGCCCTGGAACTGACAGTATAGTACCCACTAGGAGTGCTCGCTTACTTATTGGTCCAATGGATCTCATAACGTTTGTATATTTTCCATGCACAGTGAACACTGATTGTTAGGTGTCTAACCATCTAGGTCATAGGCTATATGTTTGTCGACTTAGAGGTGGGTTTATACGGATTTAAAATATCAACATTTGATTTTGGTTATTTGTATTTTA
Source organism: Novumbra hubbsi (assembly GCA_016801125.1). Lineage (NCBI taxonomy): Eukaryota > Metazoa > Chordata > Actinopteri > Esociformes > Umbridae > Novumbra > Novumbra hubbsi. The sequence goes on from JACXGK010008253.1 coordinate 12,933, forward strand.
TATGTTATTATTGAATTCATGGCCATCCTAGAGGGGGTCTGAGATTCCATAATAAAAATGGTTCTATTAACAATAGACACAAAACTATTCCAGAAGGAACAACATTCATCACACAGCACTATACAGCCATGGCCAAGTTTTGAGAATTACACAGATAATAATTTTCTGAAATTCAGTTTTTATGATTGCAAATAATCCAGAAGGTCACCAGGAGTGATCAGATGTATTTTAAATAACAAAACATTGACATTTTGGGTCCACGACCAGAAACCTCCCCATACCTTAAGCTCATTGAGAACTTGTTGTCATGAACGGGTGAACAAACAACAACAAAAAAGGCCACAGGTAAGCTCACCTGTGCTTTAGAAAAATTGAACAGGAAGTCGAAATTTGGTAAAAGGTGAACTGGGAAGGAAGTTGCCTTTTTAATTATTTTGAATGACATTCATGACTGTTAGGAAAATAGGGTTAAGAGTTCATCAAAACCTGAGTTGTTTTATTGTTGCATCAGTTCCGAAAGTAAAATTGGTTACTTAGACTACAAGTATCTAAAGCTAATTTACACGCTGATGCTATATCAGCGTGTCAATTACCTAGAAAGATGTGTCGGTAATTGTCTTTGGCCCCCTCCCAGCTAGGGGTAGTGACTCATGCAACTCAATCGCTGCCTGAAAACTGAGTACTGCCTGTCGGAAGTAATAATAATACATTCAATTTAAATAGGGCTTTTCTAAAGACCCAAAGACGCTTCAAGTGGTAGAGTTTGTAAATAACTGGCTTTCTTTTTGAGAAATAGGTTCAGGTCTGATCTGCTGAAGAGTGACAGACTTCAGGAGTGGTGCTCTTTTTTTGTTAGACAGCCTGCTAGCATAGTTGAGTCTGTCGATAGCATAGCCAGAGCAGTTAGCCTAGTTTTACCTTAAGATAAAGCTTTCCTCCTCCTCGGTCATGAATGAAAATGACTGTATTACATAACATCTTATAATGGGACTCCTTCATGTAAGATCCCTGGTTTCTACGGCAATTGAAGTAAATTAATTAATCACTGACCATTAACTAGATGTTATTGGCCTGTGTGAAACCTGGCTCAAGCCTAATGAATTGCCCTAAATGAGGCCTCCCCTCCTTCACTAGCTACACTAGTGATCATATCCCCTGCGCATCCAAAAAGTAGTGGGGGGGTGTTGGGAGTATTTAGATTAGCTTGGGTTGACAGTGCAGTACAATACAGAAAATAATTCACATCTGAACTGTGTCTCCTTGATACAGTTTCAAAGTTAACGAATAGTTAACAGCAGTAATGAATTCATAAATTTTTGTGATGTAAAGATCATTACCATTAGAAAACAAACTTCAAACTTTCACCGGTCCTAAGAGGCACAGAACACCCCTGACCTGGTATCAGCGGGGAAACTTACATTTTTTCATCTTGTATCGCTGGACATGTTCACTAAATTAGTAACGAGTTCTGAACCCGCAACTAGACGCGATTCAAACAAAACTACTTAAGGAGCTACTCCCAGTGCTAGGTCAGGCGATGTTGAACATAATAAATTGCTCCCTGTCCTCTGGAAGCATACCAAACTGAAAAAACATCACATTTGGATCCAGATATAATAAAGAATTATTGGTCAATATCAAACCTCCTGTTCCTCTCAAAAATCTGTTTCTCAACACTTTAGTGCCTTTATGAAGACAAATAAAATATGTGAAATGCTCCAGTCTTGTTTCAGACCCCATCATAGCACTGTGACTGCACTTGTGAAGGTGACCTTCAAATGGCCTGCTTCTTGATCTTAGTGTTGCTTTTGACACTATTGATCACTCCCTTCTCTTGGAAAGATTGTAAACCCATGTTGGGCTGTGCAGACACGTTCTAGCCTGGTTTACATTTTATTTATCTGAAATATATCAGTTTGTATGTATAGATGGCATGTCCTCTGACAAATCAAAGGTATGTTTTGGTCTTCCTCAAGGCTCAGTTTTGGGATCATTACTATTCTCACAATATATGCAACCTCAGGTTGATGTCATCATGAACCACAATGTAAATATTCACTGTTATGCTCATGACACCCAGCTAAATATCTCGATGAAGCATGGAGAAGCCCCAAAAATAGCTACTTTGGAAGCATGCATCTCAGATATTAGGAAATGGATGACTGAGACCTTTTTGCTACAGAAATGCTTATTTTAGGACCCAAGAAACAAAGAGCTCTGTTGGCAGATCTCACAATAAACCTTGATGATTGTATGGTCATATTCCAAAAAATGAATGCCGTTTTCCATTTCTTACGCGCTCCTCAGATCCAGTTTTGTGAATAAGCGCGCCCCATGCATCAACTCGAGCACCGACGAGGGATGGGGATATCTAAACCTGACCGTGACCTTGTTCAGTGACCGGTAATCGATTCATGGACGCAGACCCCCATCTTTCTTCTTCCCAAAAAAGAAACTTGAGGTAGCAGGCAACATGGAGAGTCGAATGTAACCCTGACGCAACGATTCAGAGACATAGGTGGCCATTGCCTCCGTCTCGGCCTGCGACAAGGGGTACACTCGACCCCAGGGTAAAGCACAACCAGAATGCAGATCTATCGTGCAATCCCCTGGCTGATGGGGTGGCAATTAGGTGGCGTGTTGTCTAGAGAACACGCGCGTAAGGTCATGATACTCGCGGGGAATGCACCCGGCGGGGGCACTGTCGCGCCGATGGAAACACCCAGACACCTTCTTTGACACTCCCGCGACCACCCCGTGAGTACCCTCCATCCCCAGCACATGGAGGGATTGTGGAGGGCTAACCAGGGAAGACCTAGGATCAGAGGAAATTATGGTGAGTCTACCGGGTAAAAGGTGATGACCTCAAAGTGGCCATCCAGTGTGACCGTAAGCAAGGGAAGGGTCTGGTGATCCATTACCCCCCCTCCCCAGCAGACTTAGGTCGATGGAACGCACAGGAATAGGTGAGAGAAGGGGCACCACAGGAACACCTAACCGTTGCACTAATGTACTATCAATGGAATTTCCCGGAGCCCCTGAATTGACCACAGCATGACACCGGGAAAGATAGGAAAACTGAGGGAGCGAAACCACAATTTGCATGTGCTGAGCGGGGGTATACGTCGAATACGTCTCTGAAGAGGCGGGTGAAGGCAGGGTAGACGTCCAACTCAGCTCCGCCCTCCCAGAGAGGCGGGAGATGAGGGTGGACACCTTCTCCCGGTCTTGGTTGCTCCAGGACTCGATAAAATAAAGGTGTAGTTGCAGCAGGAATCCCTGGCAGCGGGACGCCTTCCCATCGTAGTCCTTCGGGAGACCTAGGCTAAGGCCCCGGTGGTCTGGGGATCTAGCCACTGGGAACACTGAACTTCGTTCCCACTCCTTCCGGCTGATGATACTCAAATATATCTAGCCACCAAATCCCTCACCAACTCCCCTCTGACCCATATTGAGTCCTGTCTGACTGCAATAAAAGCATGGATGAAGGAAAACTTCCTGAAACTAAACAGTGACAAAACAGAACTGATACTCATTGGAACAAAAGCCACCATCCATAAAACCAGCACTATCACTCTCAAGATAGATGACACTGTTGTTTCTCCATCCCCCCATGCACGTAACCTTGGCGTCACTCTGGACTCTACACTCTCCTTTGATCAGCACATCAAACAGACCATAAAGTCTTAATTTTTCCACCTCCGCAACATTGCCAAACTCAGACTTTCCCTCTCCCGTCCTGCTGCTGAAACCCTAATACATGCGTTTGTAACCTCCCGTCTAGATTACTGCAATTCCGTTCTTACCAATATCAAATCTACATCCCTGCAAAAGCGTCAACTGGTTCAGAACTCTGGAATACTCACTCACACCAAGTCCTGTCAGCATATCACCCCTATTCTCTGTGAATTACATTGGCTTCCTATCTCCCAACGCATTGACTACAAGATCCTTCTGCTGACATATAAATAACTCTGCCCCTGCCTACCTGTCTGACCTTCTTCTCCCATATAAACCTTCACATGCACTCCGTTCCGGTGCTGCGGGCTACCTCATAACCCCAAAGTCCAAGCTTAAAAGCTTTGGTGACAGGGCATTTTGAAGGGTTGCTGATAGGCTCTGGAACTCTCTCCCTAAAACCATCCGTGACTCTGAAATTATCCCCATTTTCCAACAACGCCTTAAGACTCATCTGTTTAAAATTGCCTTCCCCTAGCTAGGCACTATCCTATTCTCTTTTTTCTTTTGTTGGTTTATTTATGTTGTTTGTTTGGTTCCTTGTTCATTCTTGTAAAGCGTTTTTGGGTCCCTGAAAAGCGCTATATAAATATAATGCATTATTATTATTATTATTAACACTGAACACTGTGTGAGAAACCTTTTAAAGTAGAACCTAACTAACTAATCTGAAAGTTACGCCAAATAGGGTAAATTGGCTGGGAACAAAGTTTCAAAAGAAAACAGATTTTGTAGGGTGGAACCCTACTCCACCACTACATAATAATAGCATTTACAGTTGCTCTAGGAATATCTTTTAAGAACATTGTATCTTGTATCATGTCTTAAATTAAGATTGTTAATTGATACACTATGGGGTGGAAGTAGCAAATGAAAAAGTAAACATAGACTGAATTATATACTTCCCTGATGGGCAGGAAGCTGAAAATGAAAACCATAAGTAACAATGAAACATAGAACCTAGAACAGACAAATACAGTGTTATTCAAATCTAGTCCTCAAAGCCAGTTCAACTTGATTTAGTTATTGCAACCTCCTAATAAGGGACCTATTCTGACCTGGGACACCAGGTGGGTGCAATACAAATGAAGTAGATGAGGAAAAACATTAGGATCTTGTAGGGTAAGAATATAATACGTACATACAAACAAACACACATACATACCTATACAAAAAATTATACAAAGGAAAGGGAACAGGTCAGATCTAGATAAGGGGAACAGTAAAAATAACAATATGAAAAAATAACACAGACTAAAGAAAAATAAACTAAGAAACAAGGAAGAGATGTAGGGCAATTAAAGAAGCGATTGACTAAACAAGTAAACTATTTTACTGATTGGAAGGTAGCCTTTGTAATCGTTTGAAATAAGAGATGAAGGGTTGCCATTGCTTTGTGAATTTGGCAGTAGAGCCCCTGAGAGAGAATTCGATTTTTTCCAGCTGTAGGAAAAACAGGACATCCTTGAGCCACTGAGGGGGGGTGAGCCGATTTCCAATTTAAAATAATTATATGGTGGGCCAATAACGTAGTAAATGCCACATTGTCAACCTGCTTACGGCTCGGGGAAGACAAATCGGAAGGGATGTCACAAACAGTCAGCCGGGGACACGGGTTAAATAGAACACCAAGCACCTCAGACAGGACTGTACAAATAGAGTCCCGATAAAGATGTAGAGTGGGGCATTGGGCGTGAGTGACATCGCTGGGGGAAGCATGTTATCTATCACACTTATCTTTTACATCAGAATATTTCTCAGCCAGCCTAGCCTTAGAAAAGTGAACTCTGTGTACAACAGGGGCCCAAGCAAGCACAGTGCGTTGTGGAGCGTATCCTGTCCATGGCCTTGTCCCACCACTCCTCCGAGAACCCAACCCCCATCTCCTGTTCTCAGGCTGATTTAGTCTTGTTAGTGAGTGTATGTCCAGAGACATAGTGCATGAGTAGATCGGAGAGATTAACCCTCTCTGATGGGGTAGCAGAGACCGCATAGCCTCCCAGGGTCGGGGCAAGGGAGTTAGGGAATTGGGAGGAGACAAAGTGCCGCACCTGAAGGTAGCAGAAGAAGTGCGATGGGGGCAAAGAACACCTAGATGTATTGCCAGTGTAGCGAGCAGAGGATGTCGGGAGAGAGTAAAGCAGGGCAGGGAGAGAGGTAGAGGTGCAAAAGTGGGATTCAAGATGGCACCATGGGGAATATGAAGCATGCAGCCAGAATGGTAGTTTCTGAAAGTTGGCCACCCAGTAGTAATATAGAAAGTTCGGTAAAATCAGTCTTCCACTAAATTTGCATCTCTGAAGCAGAGATCCACTGACTCTAGATACCTTACCCTCCCATATGGTGATGGCCTGGTTGATCATCTTAAAAAATGCCCTTGGCAAAGAAAGGAGAATAGAATGAAAAAGATAAAGGAATTTAGGACAACTATTCATTTTTACTGCATTCATTATTCCAATAAGGGTAGGGGGTAAGCTACAACTCCTCTGAAAATCAGACTTCATCTGCGTGAGAAGGGGAGTGAAGTTTGCAGAGAAGACAAACAAGTCACTTTCACTCAGATTTTTTAAGCCAGAGGGGTTAAGATGGAAAGGCAGGTCAGACAGTTGAGTTGCAGCCGGGTTTACTGGAAACCATTCGCTTTTCAGGAGATTTAACCCGAGATAGATCCCCAGAATAGATAGGACAGAGGGCAGGGATACTGACATAGAGCAGCATGTCATCGGCAAATAAAGACAGCTTGTGATCAACCCCCTCATGTGAAACACCCTGAATCAAGGAAGATATCCCCAAGGCAACAGGAAGGGGCTTAATTGCAAAGGCATACAGCAGGGGGGACCCTGCCTAGTGCCGCGTCCCAGAGCAAAATAATCAGAGCAGGTGTCTTTGGTGCATACACTGGCGTGAGGGGATGAGTACAAACCCACATTTTCCAAGGACTGCAAATATATAGTCCCGATCAATTCTATCAAAAGACCTTCACTGCATCCAGGGAGACTACCAGCTCAGGACAATCAGAGACCTGCTTGGAATAAATGATGTTGAACAAGGTTCAAATGTGGAAAAAAGTGTGTCTCCCCTTGTTAAAGCCAGTCTGCTCCTCTGATATGACGGTAGAACTGTTTCTAGGTGAAGCGCTAAAAGCTTAGAATGCACCTTAACATCAAAGTTAAGGAGGTTCTAGGGCCTGTAGGAAGAACAGGAAATGGGGTCCTTAACCTTCTTAAGAAGTAGCGCTATGGATACCTGCGTTAAGGTTGGTGGCAGCGAGCCACGTTCCAGCAACTCAGTGTATACTGAAAATAGTAAGAGTGCCAATTTGACCTGGCGTATATAAAGAAGAAGAAAATGAAATAAAGGCATCAGTTATTCCTTTGGGATTTGAGAACAAGGTTTGTGACGTTGATCGCTCCTCAATTTTAGCCCTACAGCTCCAGCCCACCTCCCCCACCTCAGCGGGAGTATAGGGCAGTCCCAAATTGCCCATCCCAGCGCCCCCCTCCTGTCCTACCTCAACGACAACGCTTTCTGTCCTGGAGAGGGACGTTAACAGATTGTTACAAAGACAGAACCCCCACAAAGCAGCTGGGCTCCTCAGGAACTTGTACTCCTCAGGAACCTATGCCAAGATCCTGTTTGTGGACTTCAGCTCTGCTTTTAATACAATCATTCCAGCTCTGACGCAGGACAGGTTTTCCCAGCTGCAAGGGCCCAAATCCAACTGCAGGTGGACTTCCTGTCTAACATGAGGCAGCGCGTGAAGCTGGGGAAACATGTCTCCTGTCCCCGGTCTATCAGCACCGGATCCCCTCAAGGCTGCGTCCTTTCCTCTCTGCTCTTCTCCCTGTACACCAACTGCTGCGCCTCCAGTCATCAATCTGTCAAGCTCCTGAAGTTTGCGGATGACACCACCCTCATTGGGCTCTCTGGCGGGGATGACACTGGCTACAGGTGGGAGATTGACCACCTGGTGCAGACAGAACAATCTGGAGCTCAACCCTCTGAAGACAGTGGAGATGGTATTGGATTTTAAGAAGAACCCAGCCCCACCCACCCCCATCACCCTGTGTGACTCCCCAGTCACTATTGCAGACTCCTCCTGCTTCCTGGGCATCATCATCACCTAGGACCTCAAGGGGGAGCAAAACATCACCTCTATCACCAAAAAAGCACAGCAGAGGATGTACTTCCTGCAGCAGCTGAAAAAGTTAAACCTGCCAAAGACAATGATGGTGCACTTATACACAGCCATCATCGAGTCCATCTTCACCTCCTCCATCACCATATGGTATGCTGCTGCCAAGGACAAGAGCAGACTGCAGCGTATCATTCGATCTGCTGAGAAGGTGATGGCTACAATCAGCCATCCCTCAAGGACCTGTACACCACCAGGACCCTGAGGCTACGGTCCATAAGGACCAACACCTTATGCCACAAGAACAGTTTCTTGCAATCGGCAGCTGGCCTCATCAACAAGGCCAGACGACCCCCACTGACACCCTCTGCCCCATAACTTACATTCTACTAAATGCATTACATTAATGCACTTCTTTGGACTTCCTTCTTGCACTTTGCACGTTGCTACTTATTCAGTAAATGTTTGCAAATTTTATATTTACTGTGTCATTTCTATTTTTTACCTTATAACATTTTCTGTCATGGCCCATAGCACAAAAAGCTAATTCCTTGGATGTGTAAACCTACTTGGCAATAAAGCTGATTCTGAGGCCCTTGGTCACCTCCCTGACTAATGTCCTTTTCCCCCAATCTCTCAGTTTGGACAGGCAGCCAACTTTAGGAAAAGTCCTGGTGTTTCCAAACTTCTTCCATTTACAGATGATGAGGCAACTATGCTCATTGGGATCTTTAATGCTGCAGACATTTTTCTGTACCCTGCCCCAGATCTGTGCCTTGATACTATCCTGTCTCGGAGGTCTGCAGACATTTCATTGGACTTTATGGCTTGGTTTGTGCTCTGACATGTGAGACCTTATATAGTTATTATAATATATATAATGTTATATACTTTCGAAATAATGTCCAATCAACTGAATTTATCACAGGTGGACAGCAATCAAGTTGTAGAATCATCTCCAGGATGATCCGTGGAAACAGGATGCACCTGAGCAATTTTTTGAGTGTCATGGCAAAGGCTGTGAATACTTATGTACATGTGAATTTTTATTTTTAATAGATTTGCAAAAAATAATCACGTTATCATTGTGGGGTATTGTGTGTAGAATTTTCAGGAAATACATGAACATGAATTTAATCTATTTTGGAATACGGCGGTAACAAGATGTGAACACTTGTGCAGTGTAGGTGACGGGAAGTGTAGGTGACGGGAAGTGTGCAACAATACAGAGTAAGGCAAAAAAACTACTAACACTGAAACTTTCTAGCAAAAGCATCCCCAAAAATTTACGTACCTTTAACAGGCACAAATGTGACGGAAAGACCTTAAGTTACCGGGAATGTAACTCCGGTTATATGAGTGGAGCGTAGCCCCCTAGAGGCGTAGCTCTAGCGGTTTACCCATGCCGCATAGCGGCCAGCTTGAAAACAAAATGTACTAGCTCAGCCTATCGGGGCACACCTGCCCCTATATTTGAGCGTCTGCCCTTCACACCACGTCCCGTTTTTCTTCAGCGAGAATGAACGGGGACCGGTCAGGGCATCATGTCTAGGGGGCTACGCTCCACTCATATAACCGGAGTTACATTCCCGGTAACTTAAGTTATATGTCGTGGAGCTCCGCCCCCTAGAGGCGTAGCTCTAGCGGTTAACGGCGAAGCGACGCGAGCCAAAAATGTACCCCTGCCGGGCCCCAAAAGAACCCTCAGGTTACATTCTTGAATATCCACTCTCTCTAGGATAAGGAGAGTGGAATTTCTCACATCCAACGCTGGTCTTTTCTAACAGAAAAGACCCAGCAAGGACGGAGCAAACACTAAGTTCGAACGTCAACGACAAATATTCAAACAACCACAGAGAGCAATGGAGCACCAACAGTGCCCCATCCCGGTAATTAACTCGGGTCCTCTGTGGAACAACGGCGGGAATGCTACCACTTAATCCAAGTGGAGCCAATCCGCACCTAACATTCCCAAAGAATGTAGCTCTACTGCGCAACATCGTTCCCCAGTCCTGTACTGAGAACGGAATGCGCTAACGAAGACGAATTAACGTCTAACAAATAAGACCGGATAAAAGGAGACGGCGTCGACCACGACGCTGCCTCACAAATATCCTCGACTCGAACCCCACCAAAAAGA
>JACXGK010008254.1:0-22947 GCA_016801125.1 Novumbra hubbsi
CTCCAAGACTAGTATTAGTTATTTGACTGCTGCGTTACACCGCAGTACCTGGCCTTCCAGCCTTTCTTATATTTATATTTTTTACATGGACACAAACTCTGCAACGATCAAGATTCACCACCAGATCGTCGTTTTGTAAGGATTAACTCAAGTCGTGCGTTTGGGTCCCAATCTTCACTCTGTTACATCAAACCTTACAAATATACCCTCCACTCTCCACCCATCCATTAAGAACAGAGATACCCTCCACTCTCCACCCATCCATTAAAAGCATATATACCCTCCACTCTCCACCCATCCATTAAGAACAGAGATACCCTCCACTCTCCACCCACCCATTAAGAACAGAGATACCCTCCACTCTCCACCCATCCATTAAAAGCATATATACCCTCCACTCTCCACCCATATATTAAAAGCAGATGTACCCTCCACTCTCCACCCATCCATTAAGAACAGAGATAACCTCCACTCTCCACCCATCCCTTAAGAACAGAGATAACCTCCACTCTCCACCCATCTATTAAATGCAGAGATAACCTCCACTCTCCACCCATACAATAGAATAAAATATAGCTTCCACTCTCTACCTATTCACCATAATAAGAGAACCTCCACTCTCCACATGGATCTACTAAGCAGATATAACTTCAACTGCCAGGCCCAGGCTCTTATAGCTGCTTTAATCTCACCTAAATTATTAACCACAGTTTTCCCCCTTCTATCTTTTTTTTTGAGTATACTAATGAATGGGGCAGAACGCTTGTTAAACACCTCTCTTTTCATGGCACCGATCTGCCCACAGTGATTAGACAGAGCCCAGGCCAGCAGGCTACCATAAATCAGGGTAAAAAACAGATAAGTGGGCCACAGCAGAGCCATCATCAACCATCATTTCTCTTCATCTATGAAACACACCTAGAGTGGCACAGCTATGAAAGTGGCCTACATTACAGGTACTCTGTCTGAAAGCAGAAGTAATAGAACATAGGCTTCATCTATGACATCTAGACTGACAATGTGCAAAAATGTCAATCTTCGCATTTCAAAATGGAATTGGAAAATACCTAATTTGAGATGTCAGCAATACCTTGCTTGTTTCATTCAAGCAAGTCAGCTTCAATGAAAGAGAAAACGACCGTAAGAGAAAAAGGACCTAGGTTTGTTTGATTTTATTCTGACGAGATGCATTGTAACACAAAACCAACCCGATAGGATTGAACATCTCATTTGTTGTTCTTTTTGTGCAATTCAGCAAGAATGCCTTGATCCATATGTCACCCTGCACCATTGGAGGAGGAAAAAAGAAACATCAGCACCTCTCCACAGTAACAACGATACAACTTTCATCTCTTTCTGCATATAACCAACCCGCAACCCCCCCCCCCCGTGATACAATCAATATGGGCTTACATTTTATGAGACAAGGAGTTAACTTGTTCAATTATGTCACAGACAGCTCTATTCTTTTGTAACAAGTAATCTGGCTAGTGAAATCAATACTGACAGGCTCACTGCACGCTGGCTAATTTCATATTACCTCCAGCCAATCAGAGAGCAGGCAGTAATAGAGTTGTAGTTCCACTTCATTATGGGCTAGGAGGAGGGATCAATAAAGACACCAGCAGAGGAGAAGGAGGGGGAGAGAGAGGAGGAGATGCTGAATGACTGTTTCTGCCGCAGAGCCCCACAAGCAAACATGCAGGGGGGGGGTGTAATTAAGGAGGACAGATGGGAGTGGGTGTGGGGGGGCATCTCCCCCCTAAATAAATTACACTTACAATCACCACAAAACACATACCTTCCCATCTGACCTGTCATGGCCATCATCAGCGCAACATATCAGAGGTTCCCTTACACCCCAAACACTTCCCCATCCTCTCGCTCTCCCTCTCTCTAGTAACGTTTGACTTCTGACTGGAAGGTCATCATCTGACTCACAAGGTTCATGACAGGAAAGCGGGGGGGGGGCTAAAAGAGAGCAAGCATAACCTTCAAATGAAGTCCTTTCCTCTTGTCTAGCAGCCAGATCAAGCCCTTGACCCCTGTGGCTAATTATGAATGAAAGTCCATATCTGCCTTTGTATAAATCTCCCTTCTTTTCCCATTATTGTTATCTCTGTGCAGGATTAGCAGGAAACTAAGGGGATGATGCAGTCTAAGCTGATGTCAACTGTACAATTATTTAACTCATCCCTCATCCCTTCTAAGAATAAACAAGAAAACTAAAGATTAAGATAAGACATCCCCAAGGAATATGGGAAAAACAATTTGGACACTAGGAAGAACGAGGTGCCACCCTTGCTTGGAAATAAATACATGGTTTTTTTCTCCATAAAATTCAACCTAAACTGATCCTACCAAACAATGTCCTTCTGCTAATGCTCTACCAACACTGTACTTCTACTAAAATTATAATGCCAATTGCCTTCTACTAAAACTAAATATATATATGACCGCCATCTCCTTGAGTATGTAGCCCTCCATATGGATCCACAACGTCCTTCTCAGGGTGCATGAACAATGATGTTCATCTGACATGGAACAGAACTAATGGCAAATGTAAATTAGTGTAATGTCTATCTGCTAAACATTTCTTTAATGGTTTCTTTTTTCTTAAAGTATTTGATACATTTGGTTACACAGAAAACCCATGTTGCAAAAAAAATTGTTGTGGAACATGTCTTTACTGAGCACACTGATTGCAAATTTTGAAAATTGTATTTCATTGTAATGGTAGTGTGTTATCTTTTGAAACACCTCCCTCATATTGTTTCCTCTTGGTTTAACTAGTTCTTACAATTACTAAAATGAGACGATTGTGTGATGTTTTGATGACTTATATGTAAATGTACATTTCACACAACTTAGTGGTTGATTTAGGGAAAGATGTTCACAAAACAAATAAAAGCAGAAGTTCAAGAATAGCTGTGCTACAAGAGATCAGTTTGTAAGAGTTTAGAAAAATCAACACATAATTGTGAAAATAGTCCTAAATCAATTAAATGCTTTAGAACTAAAAAACAAACAGGAACTCATCACACAAACAAAGGGGTCTCCACAGGTGACAGTGATCAGGACACGTGCCGCGTTCAACATAAAACACATCCCCTAAGTAGCCTTTAGGGCTCAGTCATTGTTTTTAATGTTATTCATTATTTCTCAAGATTTTGTCCCGTTTTTTTCAAAATGAATCAACTTTGCTCTTGTACCGCTCGACCATGATAATGGCTTCCTTGTTTAAATTATGTTGATGCTGGACCGAAGGATGAGTTTCCAGGCATTCATGAAGACATTTCAGTGTGGCCTTCCAACTGTGTAGCCTCCCTGCCATTGCAGGTGCAGTAAACAAGCAAATGAAAACATACTGAAGACGCAACAGCAAGACAAACCCCAAAAGATGCAATTGTTTTGCTGCTGGTGGCTACCGACAAATGCTTTCTTCTTCTCGTGACTGATTCTTCTTCAGTTTTGCTTTTTGCTAGTGCCATCGTCACTGCTGTTAGCATGAGGCGGCCTATTCCGGATGCACAAGCGTTCTAGCTCCTCCAGGATGGCAAATCCATACGTGTTTGAACAAGAAGGTTGGCTTTCCTCCCGGTACAGTCTCAAGAGCATGGAGGGGATACCAGGAGACGGACTGTTCCACGAGGAGAGCACGGCAGGCTCGTAGTGCGGCAACAACCGGAGCAGTAGCAGGCCCGGTTTCTGCTTCGTTGTGTGATGAGGAACATGAGTCCCACAAAATGACCCCCAGCGGGCCACTGGTTTGCATGTTTCTGACCAAACAGTTCCTGGATAACGAAGGCATTGATGCCATTGACTGGCTCTCACGTTCCCCAGAACCTCCGGGACGTATCATCATATGTATCATTTTGTACTCGACAAATTGCACAATGTACAGTAAAGATTTTGATCTTTGATATTCCCTTCATCGAAGTCCGATGTGTGACTTAAGTGTTCCCTTCATTTTGTTGAGCAGTGTATTTAAGGGAGACGGACCGTTCGAGGGCCGTGGAGTGCAGCCGTTTAGCTCGCAGTTCGAAGGTGCCTTGATGTGGAGAACAGCATCGTATTTGTCTCTTTGGCAAAGATTGCCTGTTGCTGCGGGTGACAGCATGAGAAAAAGAAACTGTTTACATGGCCAGATTTCCATGGGTCACGGTTAACTTGTACTACCCGCAGGGGATCCGCCCACTGTTGGATCATTCTTGAAACAGCGCTGTTCGGTAATAATCATGACGGTGTTTATGTTACTGTCACAGTGAGGCGGGTGCATTATACATGTCTGTTTGTTTTCTCCCTCTCTCTTTGATACACAGCTGGATGATCAGTGGTTGTTGAAGGCCAGCCTGGAGCCCCTTGGCCCTTGGCCTAACAGTCACACCTGTACGCTGCCTGGCGCCCTACTCCTTTGCATGCATGCTTCCGTGTCCGGCGGTCACGTCGAGGGTCACTTCTGTCTAAATGTCAGTGATTTCCTGACAGACGCAGCCAGGATACGTGCAGCTTGGTGAGTTTGCCTTGCAGCGTCTCTGGGATAATGCTGTTGAACTCGGAGCTCAAGTCCCTTGTATGTCGAACAGTTTCCTTGTATGTCTTTGGGTTTATTTGTATTACACAAATAAAGGAAATCAGCACATATACAAGAAAATAAATCGAGTGTCAATGCGCGTAATCTTTGTGGTGTTTGGATCTTATTGAAATGTACATGTTATTCGTGGATTTAAGTGCCCATCTGCGTGTTTGTGTTTGTGTGTGATTATGTGCATGTGTAAGCACAGCCTGTCTGTGAGCGCAACGTTCTGACAGGGACAGAGAGCAAGAGAGATGAGAGATTCCGGCACACTCCTGCCCATTTTCCCCTCCCATTATCTAATTAGCATCTCATTTCCTCTCCATCAGTGCACTGACCTGGATTAGTGGTATGTGAGGGTTGGCCAGACAGGATTATCTGGGCAGAGAGGGCCCACAGAAAGAGAGAGAGAGAAAGAGAGGTTAAACTGGTAGGAAGAGAAGTAGGTTGGGAACCATAAATCAGATGGAGCAGCAGGAGCAGAGAGAGAGGGGGATTTATAAAGACGTTGCGCTCGGCTCTGACCAGCCAACAAGCTCAAAGCCAAGCTGCACACACGCGTTGCTACTTCGTCACGCCAGAGCCCAGTGGTCCTCCATCTCCGATGGCTGCCATGCTGCTTCCAAGGGCTCTCTTCAGGCCAGGGGGTTTATTCAAGGCCTGGAGGTGCCCATTTCATTAGCCTTTCAGTCTGTTCACGCTAACCTCTAATCTACCTCTTCCTCTCTACCTCGTTCTCTACTTCTCTCTTTGCCTCATCCTATACCTCTCACTCCCTATGCCTTCCGGTCTTTGTCTACCTTTACCTTTCTCTCCGCCTGTCTCTCTACCTCTCTCTACCTCTCTCTACCTCTCTCTACCTCTCTCTACCTCTTACTCTTTGTCTACATCTCTAAGTCTCCCTCAGTGTCTCGGTTCAGTTCAAGCTCATATGTGTTACGACCCAGTGATGCTTGCATCACTGTAACACCAGGCTATGCCTTAAAAAAACAATGATATAAACAATGGGGTGACAAACTGCGGCTCATCACTGGGCTGTCTCTAGTCTCTGATAATGGTCAGGCTAACATTACAGAGTCAGTATATTGCTAATTTGGCACTTGTGGCAAGACCATAAAGGCACAGATTTGTTCTTGTTCCATCTCTGTTATGTATGTTTTGGCAAAGTCAACCACACTTTCCTAGTGCAGGCTAAGTAAACTTACCCAGAGAGCCACCCTTCATCCTGTCGTAAACAATGAACAGACCAAGGCTTTTCCAGAGCTGTAGCACTTGCTCTCCATTTTTGTTGACATTACTGTCGTAGCTCTGTCTCTGTCAGTTGGGATGGATACACAGATTAAGTATCATTTAAATGGCTGTTTCCCAGATGGGGGAATATACCATGCAAATAAATGTTTCGAATCGAGTTTACAATTTCTTTTTTTTCTTTTTGTCAAATGTATGTTTTATCTTTCTACTCTGCAACGTAGTATACTTTGGAAGATCCTTTTCAAAAAAGAATGATTATCACTCCTGATTCTCTGCTGCATTTAATATGAGGGTGTTTTACTAAAGGTACATTACACTCCCCAGTAAAGGGATGTTTGGTAAATTTTTCACCTCTGCACGTCTAAATCAGTATTATTATTTCTGTCATATTCGCCATGCAAGCAACTTAACTGAAAGAAGACACTCTAAAACAAAACAAATCTTCTGCAAAATGAGTGCGGGACAATAAACAAAATAAAACTGTAGAAAAACCAACTCAGGGGCAGATGTGCCTCTCAGGTGATGGCAGCTGAGCTGTGTTCAAGGGCCCCTTGCTTTTGTAGCTTTGGGCCTGCAGGTCCTTATGTGGGTGTTGAAGCGATGCTGATTTGTGAAAAGGCATGTCAGCATCACATCATCAAATCATCAATCACTTCTAAAGGTGCTCCTGTTAACCATCTAAACTCACATGTTTCTCCACAGAAACAACACTAGCATGCTAACAGTACAGCAGGATGCATAAAAGTGCCCCAAAGACAAACAATGAATCACAATAATTTGTATTGATTTTTGGTTTACGCTCCAACACAGTAGGTGGTGGCCAACAATCTTTAACGGTGTTGACTAATGACCAAGAAAGTCTATAGAAGTTGAATGAGGAGGAACATTGTGAGGAAAGGAAAAAGAAGACAGAGGATGAACAGAAGGAAGAGGTAAAGAAAGAGAGGAGGAATGGAAGGAGGAGTTAACAATGACACCTGTCTTTACAGGAAGGAGGAGTTAACAGTGACACCTGTCTTTACAGGAAGGAGGAGTTAACAGTGACCCCAACCAGCAAAAACCTTCCACTAAACTGGCCAAAAATCCCCTAGAGCCCTACCACTAAACTAACCCTAAGTCACCCACAAACCTACCACTAAACTAACCCTAAGTCACCCAGAAACCTACCACTAAACTAACCCTAAATCGCCCAGAAACCTAACAGTAAACTAACTATATATCCACTAGGGGCCCTACTAATAAACTAACCATGAATCCCCCAGGGCCCTACTACTAAACTAACCCTAAATCCCCCAGGGCTCTACCACTATACTAACCCTAAATCCTCCAGGGCTCTACCACTATTCTATCCCTAAATCCCCCAGGGCTCTAACACTATACTAACCCTAAATCCCCCTGGGCTCTAACACTATACTAACCCTGAATCCCCCAGGGCTCTAACTCTATACTATCCCTAAATCCCCCAGGGCTCTAACTCTATACTAACCCTAAATCCCCCAGGGCTCTAATTCTACACTAACCCTAAATCCCCCAGAGTCCTTTTATTAAACTACCCCCTCCCCCTATCAAGAAATCTACCATTAAATGTGTGACTCTTTCCTGTGTGAAAACATTGTGACTAGTTTATCATAGGTTGTATTGGCTACCCCATTCCCCTATTGTTTGCCTATGGCCTGGGCTATTGGTTGCATTCATGACAGGATGGTTCTCAATAATCAAGAAATGTTCTGGCTGCTTGTGATCCACTATACTCGGTTTTGACCAACTACTTTTGCAATCAATATAGCAAAATATCAGATTTGTGCTGAGTTTTGTAATGCTGCAAGAGAAATTCCATTCAAAATGTTTGTTGGTTGTTTTGTCTAAGGGGACATATGCTGAACCCACAAGGTAACGGTTTACTGGTTGTTTTGTCTAAGGGGACATATGCTGAACCCACAAGGTAACGGTTTACTGGTTGTTTTGTCTAAGGGGACATTTGCTGAACCCACAAGGTAACTGTTTACTTGTTGTTTTGTCTGAGGGGACACATGCTGAACCCACAAGGTAACGGTTTACTGGTTGTTTTGTCTAAGGAGACATTTGCTGAACCCACAAGGTAACTGTTTACTTGTTGTTTTGTCTAAGGGGACATATGCTGAACCCACAGCCCTCTCTTACTTCCACTCTCACTCCTACAATGGATCACATACACTAGTGCAAAGAAACACACACAACCTTACAAGTCACACAATACCCAACCCAGACCTGTGTGAAATAGAACATCTCTGTATTGTGATCGAGACTGAGGGAATGTAGAGACAGGATCTCCCAGGGGTACATCTGACCAGGGGCCAACATCAGACCCTCAGTCCAGTAATAGACTTATTACCGGGGCCAATTGCACCCGGTCTAGACTCTTAGTGGTAAATCACCCGAAGATTACATATTAATGGTTAAGACTAACAGTCTACACACACAGACACACTCACACACAGACACGCAAAACAAATGTTCCCAGTAGTCCGTTACTGTGATCACAGATGAGCACACACACACACTCCTCTCTAATGCTTTGAATACGGAGCTCCAGTACTAACCCAACTGTGGGTTACCATATCATCACGGCAATATGAAAACACTGGGAATTGTCCATCCCATCTGCATTCCCATTCTCCCTGCAGAATATATCCATGAGATATTTTCATCAACTGCACTTTATCCCAGAGGACTCCTCCACTTTAAACACTTAACAAGTAAATAAATAATGACAGCTGTACTCTATCTCTCTCTACGTAGCGTGTGCACAAACAGCACACACGCACACACACACACACACACACACACACACAGCACCAACCAGTAGCCCCGGGTCCCACAGCAGCAGGAGTCCTTAAAACCAATAATGTGCTTCCGCTGCAGCACTGAGGCCGCTACCAGGCAGATTATGGACCTTTAACCACCATCCAGGCCTGAAATGGGACTCTAGGGCTCCAGGGCTGTCAGCTAGGGGGGAGGAAGACTCACTAGGTAGGTGAGAGGGTCGAAGGAAGGGATAGATGGAAGGTTAGCATAAGGAGATGAAACACAATCAGGCCCTACAACACAACACTGTAACAAGCCTCCATTTTCTTGCTGACACCCACTTATCCACTACAACTACAGTTACAATGTTTATCACCCCCTTAACCTCCTGATGTCCTATACTACAACCCTGAACCTCTCTGTCCTATACTACAACCCTTAACCTCCTGATGTCCTATACTACAACCCTGAACCTCTCTGTCCTATACTACAACCCTTAACCTCCTGATGTCCTATACTACAACCCTGAACCTCTCTGTCCTATACTACAACCCTTAACCTCTCTGTCCTATACTATAACCCTCAACCTCCTGATGTCCTATACTACAACCCTGAACCTCTCTGTCCTATACTACAACCCTTAACCTCCTGATGTCCTATACTACAACCCTGAACCTCTCTGTCCTATACTACAACCCTTAACCTCTCTGTCCTATACTATAACCCTCAACCTCTCTGTCCTATACTACAACCCTTAACCTCTCTGTCCTATACTACAACCCTCAAACTCTCTGTCATATACTACAACCCTCAACCTCTCTGTCCTATACTACAACCCTTAACCTCTCTGTCCTATACTACAACCCTCAAACTCTCTGTCATATACTACAACCCTCAACCTATCTGTCCTATACTACAACCCTTAACCTCCTGATGTCCTATACTATAACCCTCAACCTCTCTCTCCTATACTACAACCCTTAACCTCTCTGTCCTATACTACAACCCTTAACCTCTCTGTCCTATACTACAACCCTCAAACTCTCTGTCATATACTACAACCCTCAACCTCTCTGTCATATACTACAACCCTCAACCTCCCTGTCCTATACTACAACCCTCAACCTCTCTATCCTATACTACAACCCTCAACCTCTTTGTCCTATATTACAACCCTCAACCTCTCTGTCCTATACTACAACCACGTAGTATAGGACAATCCTATACTACAACCACTTCCCCTCAACAACTCTATGTCCAATACTACAACCCTGACCCCTCAACCTCACTATGTCCTATACTGATGTAAGACATATTACAACCCTAACCCTCAACCTTTCTATGTCCTATATTACAACCCTGACCCCTCAACCTCTGTATGTCCTATATTACAACCCTCAATTTATCTATGTCCTGTACTGATATAGGACCCATTACAACCCTGAACCCTCAACCTCCCTATGTCCTATATTAAAACCCTGAACCCTCAACCTCTCTATGTCCTATATTACAACCCTGACCCCTCAACATCTCCATGTCCTATACTACAACCCTGACCCCTCAACCTCTCTATGTCCTATATTACAACCCCAACCCCTCAACCTCTCTATGTACTATACTACAACTATGGGATTAAGGCTGGTGTTAAGGCTGTGTCACGTTGCCTCCTGGTGGTGGCTCCACCTCCGGGCGCGTGACTCTCCAGCGTTCGACGTCGCCGGCCTTCTAGCACCATCGTATGTGTTTGTCCTGTTTCCCATATCCTGTGAAGGCACCCTTCTCAGATTCCCTTCAGCTGCACCCAGTTAGCTGGGTATTTACGCCCCTGTGTGTCTTGTCTCCGTGTGTGTTATTGTCGCTGTTGCGTGTAGCCTACGTGCCTTGTTCGTGCCTGCGCGCACGCCTTTCTCATTCCAGCCTGTTTAGGCTTATTATTTAGGTTCGCCAATAAATCGAACCTTGTTCACCACACCTGCGCCTTGATCCGGTTCTTTTCATACACCAGACGTCACAGGCTGCTGTTATGGCTTGGGTTAGAGCTAGGGTTAAGGCTGGGGTTAAGGCTATGGTTAAGTTTAGGGAACATGGAAAATGTGGTAGTTATATTGAACAGTGCATATGTGTGTGTGTGTGTGTGTTTGTTGGTGTCAAGGTCTCATAGGTTCATCCTTGTGTTTTGTGTAACAGGTTGAATTCATTAAGATTGTTGTTTTTAATACAGAGTTTTGATTTTATTTAACAGTCAATCGCGTTCTCTCTCATCCCCTTACAGTCGATCGCGTTCTCTCTCATCCCCTTACAGTCGATCACTTTCTCTCTCATCCCCTTACAGTCGATCGCGTTGTCTCTCATCCCCTTACAGTCGATCGCGTTCTCTCTCATCCCCTTACAGTCGATCGTGTTCTCTCTCATCCCCTTGCTGTCGATCGCGTTCTCTCTCATCCCCTTACAGTCGATCGCGTTCTCTCTCATCCCCTTACAGTCGATTGTGTTCTCTCTCATCCCCTTGCTGTCGATCGTGTTGTCTCTCATCCCCTTACAGTCGATCCCGTTCTCTCTCATCCCCTACAGTCGATCGCGTTGTCTCTCATCCTCTTACAGTCGATCGCGTTGTCTCTCATCCCCTTACAGTCGATCGCGTTCTCTCTCATCCCCTTACAGTCGATCATGTTGTCTCTCATCCCCTTACAGTTGATCGCGTTCTCTCTCATCCCCTTACAGTCGATCATGTTGTCTCTCATCCCCTTACAGTCGATCGCGTTCTCTCTCATCCCCTTGCTGCGGATACCTGACAAATCGGCCAGCAACACATTGCCTGCCGTGCTCTGTGAACATTCTTTATTTGACTATATAACCAACGCAAAGCCCCACTAACCCTGACTGAATACCACTACACCTCCAGTTGATCCATGGCACCATCTCCTCAGGAGAGAAGAAAGAGGAAATAGGCCGCATCCCAAATGCCAGCATTTTCTCCATTGTGCACTACTCTAGACAAGAGCTCTAAGGGCCAATACTGGCCCAAATGAGTGCACTATATTGACAACAGAATGCCGTTCGGAATTCAGATAGGCATCAAATCCCGCGGAAATGACATGTGAACATCAATAGCGGTCCCTGCTCCTCTCTCCCACAACGTGGCTGTAAAAGCTCTATTGATTCCGGCCAGATTAAGGATACTGTTGGGAGCAATTTAAACACAAGTTGAAGTGTCCTGGCTGATTGTGAGTGATGAGTATCATGGCGGTGTTTGGAAAGACACCATGGTGTGTGGAGCACCAGAGATGTGAGGTTGGGGAGGGCTGACTGGGGGGGGGGGGATTTGGCAGAAAAGGACATTTCCATAATGGTTACTGCACTGCGAATGATCAAACACCTCATCCCTAAATAAGGCACGTTCATATGCTGGACACATACTCACTCTCACAAGCAGGACCGGCAGCTGTATGATTTGCCCGGGCCATGTGTGGTAATGGCACTGACAACGTTCCCTGCGGACCTCGGGGCTGTAGAGGTCAAAACAGTTGCCCTCCAGAGACTGCTTCACCACGCAAACTAAAAAAGGCCCATAGCAACAGGTGGTGTGGACAAGTATGTAACACGTTAATAGTATTAAAAAAAAACATTTGTATTGGCTCATGTAGTAAAGGTAAAAAAGAACATCCGTATTTTACAAACACTGATTTACTGTTGAACACAGTTGATGCACTCAAAAGCTATTCTTCTTATAAATGTTTTCTTGCAGAAAGGTAATGGGGAGAAAAAAAGTAGAGATGAATACGTGATACAATGTGATGAAAATGAAGTGTCAATATTTGCTCCCAATAAGCAAGATTTCCATATGAAATCAATAATTATTGCTTCACTACAGGTTCACGTACAATATTTATATTTACCATTATATATAATTTAGTTAGTACCATAACAAATATTTCAACTTTATTTCAAATCAATGCCCGGTGACTCATTCCAAACATAAATTTTGACTTGTCAATAAGAAGCGGATGTATGAACTAATATAATCTATTACCAAGACGTCAGTTATTTGTCGTAAATATATCACTGCAATCATTAACAATGCAGAATAATGCAATTGTAAAAGAAATGTATTTAATTGTAATGACAAAAAAACATTTTACCGTGACTCTCTACAACTATCTTCATTAACAAACAAACCGTAACGTTTTTTAGTGTCAGCAAACAAATTCAATGTTCGTTGCCTATATACATTTCCATCATAAATATCATACCACAGCACCTACCAATTTGTTAATAAGGGCAAATGGCCTTAGGTCAAGATCAACAACCAGTCATAAACGAGTCTTAGAAAACCTCATGTTACGAGGTAATCTCAGAGTATTAAGCAGAAACACTGTATAACAAATGCATTGGATCTGTCTCATGCTGTTCACACACAGCTTTCATTCTACACTACAACTCTATGTAGTAGAACGGGACGACAACGCCAGAGAAACCCCACCAGGAATGTGATCCGGGCCATTACTCTATGGGAGAAAGGGAGGAACGGGTGCTAGGGTTAGGGGGGATCAAAGACTGAGAGAAAGAAAGAGAAGGAAAGAAAAGCAGATATGAGGTAGAGTTACCAAACAGTATTCTGACCAAGACCAAAGCATCCCCATCAAGCAGCAGTAGTTGTACTGAGCCTTGATCAAAGAAACAGCGAGACCCGAACATGTTGAGATCCATGTCGCCGTTGCCATAAGCTTGAACCAGAACCTGGCTAAATGTGGCCTCTCTACATGTGAGAGCTACTAAAAAACAACCCATTAGAGGGAGTGCAGGTAAACAAAATAGGACTCCGGAGGGAACAAGCCCCGTTGAAGGGGTTAGGCAGAAGGAATTTGCTTTGAAGTGGCTCTGCACTGCAGTATTCCCCATGGCACATCGGATACCTTATTTGAATAATGTTGCAGATTCACCCTAGCGAGCAGTGAGCACTGAGCTGTGTACGAGTGGGAAGATGACAGGTTTTAATTTTCACTTCTTCTGAGAGGGATTGGGAAAAATGGAGGGAGAAAACAAAAAAGGCTGAGAGAAACCAAGGAGACTGACAGAGAAGGAAAGCAAGGGAGACACTGACACAGAGACAGCGAGGCATATCGGCTTCCCCAAAACATAATCATAATTTGGACACTTGAAACCCTGGGAAGTTTCCACGGCAGTAAATAAAGAGGCTGGGATCAATACCAGTCAGCGATATGAAGATAAAAAAGATAAATATGAAATACAGCTGTACAAAATGGTATGGATTTCCTATGAAGTCACGTGGTACGAGCTGCTTTGAAATGCAAATAGCAACTTATGCACATTGTCCTTCCCAGGCGCAGGCACCTATTGATCGGCTAAAACAAATCCTATTGATCATTGAATATTTAATGGGGATGATTAAATCCAGTACTGAGGTACTTACACCCATTTCCAGGTTTCACCATCTTGCTCAGGAGACCTGCCGTTGATCTGCTAATGCTTTAGGATCATTCTCTGAGATATGGCACACGGCTAATTGCAATAAAACTGGATATTTAGAGTTCATGTCAAAATGTTAGACAATGTCTTTTACGTCCATGACGTGATTGTTCTCTTTGAGAACAAAGGAAATGTTAAATGTTTCATAATGTTAAACCACAAAGAATTACATCAAACATTATATTATTGTGGCCAAGCAGTTTGAGTTGTTGCATATTGAGATTGAGTAATTGTATAGACATAAGTGATATGTATATATGTACATGTAAACTGTGTGTGATAAGCCTCTTTTAACCAAGTGACATCAGCATGAGATGAAGGATGAGGACTAACTCACCCAGAAGTCTAAAGAGAGCACACAGAAAGCAGGAAGTGTCTGTGGTAACAAAGTTGAACCAGGAATTTGTCCCAGACAGAGGATCACTCATCCTAGCCACAAAATCTTTATCTAACCTGGATGCAGTTTTGATTGATTGTGAATGCAGGTCCAATTTACTAAAGCTTCCCCATTGGCCCTACAGCCTGGGGGATAGAGTAAACAAATGTGCTCACCAGCGGAGATGATACTACCTATAACACAGTGCAAACTATAGTCATGTGTTTAATGCAGTTTGTTGGTTTGCGAAGTGTCACATCAACACGACTACAATTCCGGGAAAGACTACCAGCCAATCCGTACTCTGTAGCATGTAAGCTAACTCTGCTCATCCCCCGTCCTCGCTTGGGCAAGTGCACTCGCAAGTATAATCAAATGTGACAGTGCAACATGTAAATCAAGGGCTGAGGGTGCAAACTTCAGCCGCTGTCCATTTTGCGACAGGAGCCGAGGGACTGAATTCTGTTCCGTGACCTCTCATTTCCTTGAAGGGGTCCAGATGTTTAAGGCTCTCCTGTACCTAAAGTCCTCTGCATTGACTCAGGACCATATGAGGATAAGAGGGGAAGAAATCTCCCCAATTGACTGACGTCCTTTATGATATTAGGACTGGGGGGAACAGGAAGGGGTTGCTGGAGGAATGGCATTAGAGGGCAGGACGCACCACACAGGCCAGTGTTAAACAAAGTGCCAATCAATAGCCCTTTTATTAGTGGCCACAATTAATGCACCGTTGACAGAGCGGCCAATTAACAATATCGACCCGGCGGCTGAGGGAGAAAGGGACAGGGGGTGATGGGGTAAGAGAGAAGGGAGGAGGTTGGGGGGAGGGTGGGGGCACTCTTTTCTCTCGGCTCCTGTTGTCTTTTCTTTGGGACAGAGGAGAAAACAACAGGGGAAGAGAGAGAGAGAGCATTGGGGCTTGTGTGTGGAGAGAGAAAGACAGAGGAAAACGGCAGGATTCCCACCATGGCCGCTGTCCCCGGAGTACAGTGTGGAGGTCTGGAGGACACCCTGACAGTTACCAGAAGTCTGGCTATCTCCCAGGAGGAAGTGTGGGTCAGGGGAGGCCACTGGCCTCTGTCCCCCAACATCCACATCTCCTGCCTGGCATGTCTATGTGTGAAAAGTCTGTCTCAATGCAGTGTGTGTGTGTATGTGTGTGTGTGTGTTTGCGCTGAGGGTGACCTGTCTGTCCTGCATTGGAAAGGCGCTGCATCTCTTCTCACCACTGGGCCAGCATGGTAATGAGGTCACAGTACTAAGGTGCCCCACTAAGTGGCCCTTCGCCCCAGAAGGTTGTGTGTGTGTGTAGGGGGAGGGGGGGAGATTTTAATTGGCTGCCATGGCAAAAATTGGGTTGTGGCTGTCGGGTAGGGTTAAGAGGTGGCCATGCCTTCTCTGAAGACATTCATACACTTGATAAGAAAGTGTTATATTGGATGTTGCTGGTGCAAGATTTAACCAAGTTACAGAAAGCTGACCAGCACCACAACACATCCGTCAAACTACAACTCATCTTAATACCATTGAGCTCATGTTTTTGTTCTGCAGGCAGCACATCACACCTTCCCAGGAACCGTGCAGTGTTGACAGTCACATCAGATTCCCTGTTCCATTCCCCGTTCCCAAGGAGACCGGGTCAGTAGGACATCTGGTCCATGTCAGCTAGGGGAGCAGCACTCAGCAGAGGTTATCACACAGACCTCCACACCCCAAACACACACACACACACACACAGCAGAGGTTATCACACAGACCTCCACACCCCAAACACACACACACACACAGAAGAGGTTATCACAGCCCTGCTATCTGAGCGGGGTTGGAACACACTGACACTGCATCCTGGATGCCCCCTCAAGCACACATGCTAAAGAGCCTTATGAAGAAGGCTTGTTCAGGAGTGGAAAGGTAGTCATAGCTAGAGAATATGAAATGAAAAGCCCCTGGCAAGTAGCCTCACACCCTAAGGGGGACCAGGGGCTATGAGGCTACTTCCTCATCCAGAGTCCCAACTATGTCCCCAGTGACTCTTCAACAATGGTCTCATATGCACAAAGCAAACCCAAGCACACACACACACACACACACACACACAGACTGACCTATGGAGACAAAATTAAGCTTTTTGAACTTTCAAGACTATATCGAATCATTAGATCTAAGCCACTTTCGGTTAACAATTTAGAAAAATACATACTTCTTCTGTGACACTGAATACAAGAAAATAAGGTTGCGAGGCCTTTAAAGTGTATTGAGGGGGAAAGTGCCCCAACTTCCCAGCACTGTATTAACAATAACAAGTCAAGTTTGTTAAAAGATTGAGGTTCTTTCATAATCAGCCATGTGAGTGAGATACATGCTTTTGACATCAACAACCCTTTGGGCTCTGATTCTGGCACACCTGTGTGAGACGGCTGTCAGTGAAACATCTGAAATGTGGCTGTTTCTGTCAGACTTAGCGTCACAAAAAAGTGTAACACCTGCAGGAACATGGACAGTAGATCATGGGGGCTAACCCCAACAATCAGGTGTCAGTGATCACCATTATCCAGTTCATGTTCAAGTTACATCCAAAATATCAGGTGTTTCGCACCCGACCAGCCAATCTGAGAGGAAGTCAGTCTTTCCGCTTGTCTGTCCGCTTATCTGACCATCTAAACGTCTCTCCTTATTCACCTTCTACCAGCCTCTCCTTTTGAACTAAGTTTAACTGGCCATTCATCCTGCTTGGAGGAATATAATGCTGATGGACTTTCCATGAGGTGAGTAGGTTTCTCAGGGGCAATAATCCTCTATCCACTGTGGTGTAAAATATTCTAGCTGGGATGGGATCTCTTGCCTAGTCCTCCTCTACCCCAGTCAGCAGGCCAAAGAACTGATATGTGATCTCGGATGGGAGTCCCAGTCCTTTTACATCTTGTTGGAATTACACTATGCTTTACTTATTGATAATGTAGAGGCCTTTTGAGATGTTGGGGTGGTGGAAAGAGGCAAAATCCTCTAGCAGCAGTGAACAAACTAGACATGCAACACACTACCAACCAGACCAAACAGAAATAATAGGATTCTCAGATTGATTCTCCCATAACTTTTTGGTGTTCCTATAGTGAGGGAAATCCAGGTGCAAGTTTCCTAGATAAAATGTATATTCCATTAAATACAATCCAGAAATCTTATGTTGTGGCTGATGAGATATTTGACATAAAACTGTACATTCCGGGCCTATTTAAAGTCTACTTACATGCAGTCCAGTCCTAACATGTTGCTACCTTTAAATACAGAAAAGTACAGATCAAATGTATCCATAGTTTTGTCAAAATGTTCAAGATTTTTAAATGTTGTTCAAGTCATTGTCAGATTTGTCGTAGTTGTATTACGAGCTTATGTTAGATGGATACAGTACCATTCACTTACACCTACTGTGTCCTAACGTAGGTGTTATTTTCCAGAAATGTAATTTGGGGATAATTATTCAAAGGGCTGAACTGTTTTTATCTTTTGTTTCAATCATATTTGATACTGACAAACTTACCAGTCCCTGGTGGTGGAAAAACCACCATACCACAAGTCAGCCATCACAATCCTTACATTACAGAGGTTCAACAACCGTGCATCCACTCCACATTACCAGACTGTATGAAAAATCCTCATTTCTGTTTGCAACAACACCATTAGCTAATACTGGAAAACAGCAAAGAGATGTGCTAATTTAACTTGAAAGATGATGAACAGATGCATACAGTAGGATCTTTTTGGCATTTGGCAAATCTTATTATCCCGCTCTTGATATTTCTGTGAACATGCTGTCTTTTCAATAAGATTACATTATTGGCACCATATGTTTCAGTTCAGGCCTCAGTTGCATTTAGAAAATTGCCTCTCATAAAACACGGCAATGTTCATTAGTAAACAAACAATGACTGACAGCCAGGATACACTTGCTCACATTGCCGTTGAAGGAAATGGAGAGTTCTGGAATGGTCAAGTCAAAGGCCGGATCTTAATTCTATGGAGATGCTGTGAGGTGATTTGAAACAGTCTGCACATGCCAGAAACCCCTCAAATACTGCACAGCTAAAAGAAATATTCTGTAAACGTTCTCCCACTCGATGTCAGAGACAGTGTGTTATAGACAAATGTCTTATTGATGTTATTTCAACCAAAGGGGGCAATTCCAGATATTAGGGCATAGGGTGTCCTAACTTCTTCCTCAGTAGGAAATGGCATATTTGTAAATCTTTTGGTAAATAAATGATATCATGGTGCAAATGTCATGGTTTTTGGTTCACTTACGTTACCTTATCTATAGATATTGATTAAAAAAAAACACCCTGAACCCTTACAGACTTATTTGACGTCTCCTGGTAAGTGATTGAGTGCAAGAGGCTGCAAGGGCTCAAAATGGGACTAGGAATGGGAATGGGAAAGCACTATAGTAATGTTGTTGGAATTTACTAACTACAGACAATTCTGGCTATATGAACCATCAGTGAACTTTGTGTTTGTACTCACAACGCTGCCATCTAATATTGGATGTTGGCCTGTCACAGTGTGGTGAAACCCTCCCCAACCTCATCATGTTACTGACCTGTTGGCAATTAACCTGATCAGTTTTGAGATGTTTCACCAAGTCTTTTGCATTACACAACATTTCCAGTCATTTGTTGTCCTTGTTACGTCTTTTTTGAAACGCGTTACTGGCATCAAATTAAAAATGGGCATATATGTTTTAAGACACAATGACATTTCTCAGTATTAATTGAAGGTCTGGTTTTAATGATTTGCACATCATTGCATTCTGGTTGTCTTTACATTAAACACAGAGTCGCAACTATTATGGAGAAACTTGTAATTTAGACCGTTGTAAGGTCTGCCTTCAACACTCATTCATCCTCAACCCACCTACCAGGCTGGGAAATGCACTTTATAATCCCAATCCCTTAAACGCACCCCTCACTGCCAATTCAAATGACCTGAGTACTAATCTGCTAATGCCACTCACCTGTGCAGCCTCTAAATCAGCCTGTTCATTCACATCCTGAAATTGTTTGTGAGATTTGCAACTCTACTAAGGCTGTTGGTCCAGTATTTTTCCCTTGTCTTAGATATGTTTGAAGGTCTCTCTTGGTATCCTGCCCAGTACCTGCCTGACCACCTCTCTGGGTCCTCTTCTGTACTTGAACCTCTTGTCTGCTTTTCTACCCAGTTATCGAGCTTCTGCCAGCCCCTTGACTTCGTGCCAGCCTGTCCCTTGATATATCGTTGTACCATCCCAATAAACGTCCTGCGATCTGCGCTTGGATCCAGCCATACTTCTCTGTGTGCATTTATTACGACTTTATAATAAACATTATTCTGGAGGGCTACAATGTTGAAATATTAAAGCTTGAACCATTTACCTGAAGCTGTAATAATAAAAAATGACAGACACAATAACAGAAAAAGGAATAGGCCTTTTAATCATGTCTGTGTGCATATCCAAACATTAATAAAGCATGGAAACCAAAACAATTGCAATTATCAATAATCAAAAAACACCAAAATGTCCCCACCTTCATTTTGAAAATATGTATTAGCAACCTACATCATACTTCAGAGATGGAACCTTTGTCATATTTCAGAGTACCTACACAGGAACTTCTTGTCTTTCCAAGTGATGTTGATGGTCTTCAGTGGTTCAGTCTGTTCTGACTTTAATCTTTTCCATCCAGTTTACAATTTTGAAAATAATGATGAATAAATGAGCAAATAGCACAAATAGAAACACATTGCTAAAGCTGTGTACACATTAACTAGCAACTTCAAATATATTAAATGAATGTCAATCGAATTAAGATGTGACTCTTTGTTTACCTCAAAAAACAAATACAGAGTCCAAACTGGAATCCTGAGAACCCAGGACAGACCAGGCTAAACACACTCAGAGAAAATGGTGTCTTTCACACAGAGGCCAGACAAGGCTATACTAAATGCACACAGAAACTGTCTAGTCTGACCGAATGCATACAGAAGCCAGACCAATATAAAAGCTCACAGAGCCCAGACTCAGTATCCAGGCTGTTAAGGGGTTAGTGCCAGGAGTTTGTGATGAGGGAGCTTGAGATGAAGTGAAGCGCAGCGAGGTCCAAAGCCCGAGCTAAGTGAACAGATTAGACGACCGCAGCCTCCACATCTACACAATACAATCTGCACTGGCAGAGGTCAAACACACACACACACACACTCACAACAGCCCTATGGGCCTTGGTTAAAAGTACCACAAAACGTTGGATTGGATTTTATTTGGGACCCAGAGTAAGGTTCTTACATGTAGCAGAGACAGGAACCAGATGTAATATAACAATCTGTTTTTACAGAGTCAGATATTTGGCCTCATTCGGGTTCTTAGTTGGCTACAGTCTATGAATATACATGTTGATTAGTGTGTGTGTTTGCGTGTGTGTGTGTGTGTGTGCATGGTACAATAGTGGATAGGGGGGCTATTTGCAATGCATCCCCGGTGAAATGCATTACTACTGCTGTCTCCTATTTAGAAACATCACTCTAATGTGTGTTTTGTTCTGAGCCGTGTCTGAAGCATGACGTGTATGTGGGGTTTTTCCCTTCTAAGTAGCCCCAAGGTAACCCAATCTGTGTACTCTCAACACCTCTGGGTGACAGTGGTGTTTGACACTTGGAATTTAAGTCGGTTACCTACCAAAGAAGTGTTTTACAACCTCCACTGACTTAGACTGTGTCCGCTTGTTTTCCCATGAGCTAGGTAAACATGACACTTGTTGAAGGAACTTCATTCACCATATATTTCAGAGGAATGCTAGCCCCTCTACCCTGAGACTCTTTCTCCTTCCCTCTCTCTTTGCCCCTGTCCATTTCCATCTCTCTCTCTCTACCTGTCTTTCCCTTACCTTCCTCTCTCACTCCTCTCAACCGTCCCTTCCTCACTTGCCACCATGCCAGGAGTCCTTCACTAATATCCTCTTATCTTTTAGATAAATGGACAGAAATGTCTCTACACCAGAATATCCGACCTTCAGAGGAAGACAACAGGAACAGAATAACATGTTAAATGCAGTGGTATTGCATTTCAAGGAGAACCCAGCCAATCTAGCCATTACAAAATGTACAGGGGGACCTTGAGGTCTGTTCCAACCCTTTGGTATCTCCAACGTAAGCTTGACAATCTGCAAATCAGAAATTAGCACTAACAACCAAAAGCTGAGGGTAGTTTTGAAATCTCATGATGGATTCGCCGTGAGGCCAGGATCAGGGGTTTTGAATGCAAACCGATGTCAAGAAACTAGTTTACAATAACCAGCAACTCCAGCATCAAAGGTATATTATTTCACCTTTCTTACATTTAACAAGACCTTTGATGTCGGCAGCTATGTAACATCTGCTTCTATGTTGGATGGATTTAAGGGAGCCCCTGGTTTTTTGGCAGATCCAGATTTGCTAAACGGAGCAGGGAGGGAGGAAAAAGTCTTTGGTCCGGCCTTTCAGAAAGTTCATGTAATTTGAATGGAAAAATGTATCTGGAATGAAATAACCATGTCCGAGTGGCAATCTGAGTCGCGGGTACTGGGAAAGGAAAAATTGTAGAGAGGAAAATAATGACACTCTTGCTGTATTTCATTACCGTAGAGCCATGCCAGTAATTCTGTTCAGAAGTGGCCTATTCTAACTGCCAACCCCCAGCTAGATATCAGGCATGTGAAGTGATATGAAAACTGGTGTCAAGTGATGAGAAGAAGTGATAACTATTGACAATTTGAAAGCATTGGATTTGGAGTTTACAATCACGCCAGTAAAACAGAGCACTTCAAAATGAGTTTATCCCCATATGAATCATAGACTACAGGGAGCACATCAGATTCTACTGGAAGTAATGGGGACTATGTCAAACCCTACTAGGTAACAAATCTAAAGAGTATAACTATTAGTTTACAAAGACAAAAGAAAAGCATCATTAGGTTCTGTGGCTTGACATTACATGGAGCATCATCCCAATAGGAATGGGGGGGGGCCTAGTTGCCCCATCTGGGTTTAGTTGGAAGTCAACCATGGAGGGACCTCCAGTGACTGTGTGCAGCAAAGCAAGACCAGAGGACTGGCCGATTGAACTGGTTTCATTCTAGTGGGGTTGGGGTATAGAGCAGGAGCTGGCTTTGGAGAGTCAAAGTATATGCCTGGGGTTTCGGGAACGGAGAGTGTATTGAAGTATATGCCTGGGGTATAGGGACTGGAAATAGAGTTGAAGTATATGCCTGGGGTATAGGGCTGGAAATAGAGTTAAAGTATGGGCCTGGGGTATAGGGCTGGAAATAGAGTTAAAGTATATGCCTGGGGTATAGGGCTGGAAATAGAGTTAAAGTATGGGCCTGGGGTATAGGGCAGGAAATAGAGTTGAAGTATATGCCTGGGGTATAGGGCTGGAAATAGAGTTAAAGTATGGGCCTGGGGTATAGGG
>JACXGK010008255.1:0-16043 GCA_016801125.1 Novumbra hubbsi
TTAGCCCGCTGCGTATTAGCCCGCTGCGTATTAGCCCGCTGCGTATTAGCCCGCTGCGTATTAGCCCGCTGCGTTTTAGCCCGCTGCGTATTAGCCCGCTGCGTATTAGCCTGCTGCGTTTTAGCCCGCTGCGTATTAGCCCGCTGCGTTTTAGCTTGTCGGCTGGGCTGCAGCTGGATGCTATTGCAATTGCTGGCTTAAAAAAAGAGTTCTGCCCGTTGAAAGAGGTAGAGTTTGGAGATAACTGGGTCTCTTTTTGGGACTCTCCCAGAAACAGGCCCAAGCCTATTTTGGTGAAGGGCAACATACTCCATCCTAGCTGGAGTGGTGCTTTTATTTTATCAAGGAACATGGACAGGAGTCTCCTTCCAGGATGTTAGCCAGCCTCCTAACATTGTGGAGTCTGTCGAGTTTATAGCCAGAGCAGTTAGCATAGTTTATATAAAACAAGGTAACGCTAATAATAGCAACCTTATTAGGATAAAGCCTTCCTCCACCTCGTTTATGATTAAAAATGAATGTATTGCCTCACATCTTAAAATGGGACTTCTTTTTGTTAGATCCCTTGCTTCAAAGGCAATTGCAGAGCATGAATTAATTACTGATCATAAACTGGATGTTATTGGCCTGTGTGAAACCTGGCTAGATCCTGATGAATTGACTCTTCCTGGCAAAATTTGTGATCATGTCACCCGCGCAACCCCCGAAATTACACAAAATATTAAATCAACTCTTAAACACATCGTTGGTTTTAATTATTTTGAAGTTTTATTCACAAACGCTATCTAGGCTGATAAATTGGCCCCCATGGGGCCTTTGTCTAACATTGTAGTCATGGCAAAAGCTATTCAAAGTTGGGGGAAATTTCAGAATTCAAATGTAAAAGTCCACTGACCCTCTTCAAAAAGCCTTGATGCTTTTCCAACATGTTTAAAGTCTGATGTCATCCGGAACCACAATGTCAATTTTCACTGTTACGCTGATGACACACAGTTGAATTTCTTGATAAAAAAGTGAGAAACCTCAGCGTTACCCTTGACCCCGTCCTCTCTTTAAAATAACATATTAAATAAATCCAAAGAGATGCCATTTCCATATTCAGAACATTTTATGAAAATTGGATGTAGAAAAACAAATCTATGTTTCTGTTACTTTTAGATTACATTACTGTAATGCTTTTCTCTCCGGTTACCCTGATGAGTCAACAAATAAACTACAATGAGCACAGAACATGGCTGCAATCTTAACCAAAACAAAAAAAAATTACACTACTCCAGTATTAGCCTCTCAATACTGGACGCCTGTGAAGGCTGGGGCGTGTCATTACCTGTTCTTCATGCGTTGATGCATCCTGCCATGCTGAACACACTGCTCCTCCATCTCCATACAGCGAGCTCCCAGCTTTTCCACACGCTCCTCGAGATGCTCCTTCTCCAGGGACAGCTGCTCCACCTCGCTCCTGACAAAATACAAACATAGCACACGTTACAGAGCCATGGGCAAGACGAGCGCAGGACATGGTCCTCCGGGCCACAGTACTGACAGTGTTCCTCAACCCCTACAGAGCCCTTCCCCTTAAATTCGACGCTGGGTACCGCTTTATAGTACAGAACGCAACTCAAAACAATTAACCGCCTGCCAAATTCGGGGTGTTAATGTCTGCGGAGCTTCCAGGGCTTACAACAGGTGGAAACCCAGGTTGTTGAAACCGCCATGATTCCCTCAACAACTCCTGCGAACGTCAACCGCGAGCCAACTCTGCCAAGTCTCCCCCATTAGGGAGAACCAGCACCCGCCTCTCCAACCGTGTGATCCGGGCGGAGGAGGCCGCCACGGCCATTGATGACGCTCGGCCGCATTCGGCCGCTTTACCGAGAGCCCGCGCCGTGAGACACAGCGTAGCGTAAGAGCGGGGAACGACAGGACTCTTAACTTTGGACCGCCAGCGAGGCACACTGTCAACCGATCCTTCGGGCCCGGGAGATGAGGCCCCATCCACGATGTGAGCTCAATCAACCCACATTCTAGTAGCCCGAAACCGGAGGCAGGATATTGGCCCGACGTGTAAGGGGGTGTTCCCCCGACGGGATGCGCTGGGGCTGTTGCCGGAGACGACGCCCCGGTTCCCGGCTCCACTGTCAGCGGTGCGGAATAACGGCGCGTTCGTCCGGCTGGCGGGCCCGGCGCGGCCTTGGACGCCACATTAAGCACGAGGCATCGGGAGCTGAAACAGCCCACGGACGCGCGACCGCTACTTGACGCGACGAGTCCGGGCGGCAAAACGCGCAGGAGAGCGCGCGGGCAACAGAGACGCGGCCGCTGGCCGTTGTTTTAGGACGTTTGGGTGTGTTCCGGAGAGGGGACTGCGTTTTTCGGTCTCTCCGGGCCCGGTATAAAGGCTTGATAAGACCTTGGAAGGTTGGGCTGTCTGGCTGTGGCAGATTGGAGGCTGTGATGTGACTAATGTGCTTTTCACTGTTAACAGCTGACTGGCCCAGAGGCACGAGGTAACAAATGTGTCCCCCTGTGTGTCCATGTGTGTGTCCCCGTCCCTGTGTCTTTTTATATATCTGTGTGCCCGTGAGTGTGTGTGTGTGCATGTGGTGTTTCATATATCCGCATGAGTCCCCATCCACCCGTGTGTCATTTCATTTCATGTGTGTGTCCATCTGTCTGTCTTTTCATAAAGCCGTGTGTCCTTTCATATATCCGTGTGTATGCGTGTGTGGGGGTGGGGGGGTGGGGTGAGGTTCGACAGCAGTTCTGAAGCAGCACAGTGTCAGGACACCATCACGGAGAACCAATGCCACAGAGAACATATTTCACAATCTGGACCGCACAGTTCTCCTCAACCAATATGGTCCAAGACGACACCCAGAAACCGAAGTCAGTGGTCTCCCCAGGAAATGCCCAGGTGTCTGGGTAAACATAGGCTTCGCGGGTGTGAGTTCGAATAGGATTAAGGGTCGGGTTCCCCACGAGGTTAGTAAAAAGGCCAAACGTGTTACCTGCTGGTCTCGGTCAGCGTCTCCAGTTTGGCCCCCAGACTGCGACACTCCTCCGTCAGCTTTCCTATCAGTGCGTTCTGGGAGCTGAGCAAGCCCTCCAGCTCAGCCACTGCCAAGGCACATAAGACCACCACCATTAACCACACATTTATCCGTCGTCTAATGCAGAGGTGTACAATACATAGATCATTGTGTCTCTTTGGGGCCACATTAATGACATGAACACACTTAAGTCACTAAGAAACATGAGTGACACCACAGCATCTTTCAGCAAATTCACCACGCATTGTTGTTTAAAGAAAAGTCTGAATTATAAGAGAGAGTTGTTCACTAATGTAGGTCACTTGGCCTTGTCTCACGTGCTCATAGATTGACTTCTGACTTTTTCTTAGTAATCCCGCCGTCGGCTTTGATCAGTCTTTGAAGCACGGCTTGACAGTGTCAACTCTAACACGTGTTTATTTCTTTTACCGGTTCCTTTCTTAAATACCCAAAGTTTTGAACGGAGAACAATCCATAATGCTAGTTCTGTCACAAAAAAGAACGCCATTCTTTTCAAAAGCACCTCAGATTCATAAACAGCCTTTCAACGGTTTCCTGTTCTGTGAAATAGCAGATGAGGGTATACGCATATGACTCTTCCAGGCTTAGATCTCAAGGGCTTCACGCAGGAGAGCTCAGGGATAGTTTTGACTTAGCTTGCATTCAAAGCAGAACAATCGCGTTTACCAAATACTGACTAAGGGTAGTTTACAGTTTACTGCTGTATGTCTGGCTGCTGAGACACGCTAGTCAGATTCCTTTCATTCAGAGGTAAAACTAGTTGCTATTCATAGGTTGGATTCCACTGGTCAAGCACTGAACTGGAACGAGACCTTCAAGGACAATGCTAAACTCTGGGGGGTGAAATGAACTGTGACTGCACATCATATAGGGAGTAATTACTAACTCTGCACTGTTAATCTGGTCAAGAGGAGCTGGTTTCATGTTCTCTCTAAAAGGACTTTGTCACGGTGGTTTATGGTTGAAGCCTGCCAGTTTATATAGAAACTCCATAAAAGCCTGTTAGCTATTAAGACCCAAATAGACAAAGGATGCAGAAGAGACACACAAAAGCAAATCGAGATATTTGGGAAGTGGTGTGAGATTATTTTTTTTTGGGGGGGGGGGGTGAAATTAAACCGTCTGAAAAAAGTTGGGTCGCAGGCTGGGAGCAGAAAAAAACTTGTCCAAAGTATCTTTAATTAGCTGACGGGCTTTGAAAGCGGCTGGGCAACGCTAGGCCATAAAGAGAAACCAGATACAAAGACAAACAAACTGGGAGAGAAAACAAACAGGGTAAAAAGAGAGGGAGTGAGAGGAGAAAAAAAAACATCATCTAGAGGCTATTCTGTCTACAACTACTAAAAACCAAACTGTTTAGAAGGGGGGAGGGGGGGAGAGGAAAGGAGGGGGTGGCCGGGGGGGGAGGGAGGGAGAAAACTAATTAGCTGGTGAGAGAGGCCATTATATGCTTTAGAGAAGGAAGTGGTGTGTGGTATTAAAGGACTAATTCCATAGGCCCAGAGAGCTTCCTGCTGAGCTTCTGATGCCATTTCTCTTTAGACAACATGTGTGCCACGAGCGGCGCCAAAAAGAAGCCCTTTGTTTTCCCGAGGCTTTGTTCTGGCAATCAGCATGCTTCAACTTTCTCAAACACAGGTAAATAAACTCGCCGGATCCAGATGGTGCCACAGATGTGAGAGCAGCACTCGGAAAAAAACCAACAGACAGTGGGCAACGCGGCGCCATTTCTCCCCCTTCTAAACGCTAACTAATACGTAGCGGCCATTCTCCGGAGCGCCGAGCATCTGTTCCCTTCGGCCAGCCAAAGGTTACAGGTGTTCCTGATGCCGCCACTCGCGGCGCGGCGTGGGCGAGCGCGGGGGCGGGCGGGCGGGCGGGCGGGGCTGTGGAGTTTATTCTTGGCAGGCTGAGGGGAGCGCCACCCGACACCCACCGCTCCGCTCATGCTGCTCCTCCGTTTGTTGGAGCCTCTGGGTCAGCTCGAGCCGGTGTCGCTGCGCGACCAAGGTCAGAGCGACCGCGTCCTCGCTCCGGCAACGCTCGGCGCTCTCCTTCTCCTGCCTGAGAGACGGGGGGGGGGGGAGGGGGGGGAGGGGGGAGGAACACATGGGACGGAGAGACGGAAAGATAAATGGAGGAGCTCAGGGAGGGGGTCAAAGGGTAAATGTTTCAGGGTCCAGGCGACAGACCCCCTGGGTGTCGAGGCCAGAACTAAAAGAGAGCGGCAGGCTTTCGGGGGCTACGCCGAGGGTTCGGCAACAGGCGGCCCCCGGTAACGTTTTCAAGCATCGTCGTAATTATTGGGTTTTGTTTTTGGTAAGAAAAGACCGGGACATAAGCCCAATGAGTTGAATTTATTTCACCTGCGGCCGAGTATTTCCACAGATAAAATTAGGATACATTTTCTTTTTTTTCTTTTTATTGCAATGTCTTCTTTGAGCATCAACGTGCCCCATTTGCTGCAAAATCAATACTTTTTATTGTTATAATTATGACGCATACCGTCCAAAAACAGACCCCCAGCGGAATCTAGCTGCTTATGGACTTTGGTAAAGGGATGCATTCGGAGTCCCTGACGCTGCCGTTCAAACCCAAAGACAGATATAAAACCAGTCAAAACCGTCCACGCCGCAGTAGCGAACATCACAACCAAACGACTACGCCACAGAACCCCAAAATAACTGGGTTTTCCACGCAAAACATGAATCTACAAATCGTCACGTCAAACCAATCCGACGGAACGGAACATCGTCAAAGAGGAAAGGGCAAAGGAAAAAAACTAAACTATCTTCAGTCGCGAGGCGTTTGAGGGGAGTGAACGGAAAAGAGGCAAACAAACTTTTCTCC
Source organism: Novumbra hubbsi (assembly GCA_016801125.1). Taxonomy (NCBI): domain Eukaryota; kingdom Metazoa; phylum Chordata; class Actinopteri; order Esociformes; family Umbridae; genus Novumbra; species Novumbra hubbsi. Next base: position 5,922 of record JACXGK010008255.1, read on the forward strand.
CACACTGCGTTTTGGAACAGGGCTCCAAAGTGACCGTTCCTCCAGGCCTGCTGTCGTCTGGAGTGTGAACGCGGGCGGGGTGTCGTGCGGTGGTGATGCGCCTGCCGGGGAGACCAGGAGAGGGAGAGAGGCCGCCCGCCCGGCCCCCTGCGGTGCTTGAACAGCGGCCTAAAACACCATCCATCCCCACACCAGCGCCCAGCATGGGCTCCGACAACCCTCACAGCCAGCCATTTGTTACTGTTTGTTTCCAGGGGGGCCCCAGCCTCGCACCGGTGGTGTTTATCTACCAATTAGCATGAGACAGCCGGCCAGAAAGTTTTCCGAGAGGACTAGTGGATGATGAAAGATTGGCGGGAGGGCCGGGGGGGGGGTGGTGTTGGTGGCGGGCGGAGTTTGAGGTTTTCAGCCAGAAGGCCAAGATGACCTGCGGTCAGAAGAGTGGTAGATCGTCATGTTCTTGTTGTCCTTGGCTGGTATGACCCAGGTAAGAACCAGGTACGACCCAGAGCGTGAACAGTTGAAACAGCAAGGTGTTACAACCTCCCCTTCTGTTGAAAGCGGCTCGATGGGGCTGGAAAACGTAACCACTCAATTTACAGCGCTATGGATGCAAGACGTTATAGTTTGAAGGCTGTAAAGGTTTGTTTACCTTCACTGTGCATAGAAACGTTGGATACCTAGGGTCCTGATTGGTACAACCATTTAAACTGAGGCATTTAGAACAATTGGGATGCATGTAATGTAAGTAGCAACTCTTGGTTGTCCCTTTCACGGGTCTCAACATTTGGCTTTCTTATTTGTGTGCTGATTCAGCCTACTTGGTTATAAAACGTGATTTTGTCTCAATATACTGTGTTACGCAGATAAATAAATGGCCTCATTGATGACATTAAAGCAACTTGCCAGTAAAAACTCTTTAAATAATGTTCTTTCAACTCGTATGCAAATAATGTTTATTACTCATCTTATATTTCTACTTTTTGCCAAAAACATAAATTACAGAAAAAAAACAAAATTTTTTAAATCTGGCAAAAAACAACAACATAAAGCTTGCCAAATTCTCATTGAGTACAAAATCAAACAGGATGCGTTGGTTTATCAGCAGTTTAGAGGATGAGCAAACCAATGTTAATGACTAGTATGAATCTAAACCATTCTATCATTGGGATCTACAAACAAAGAACAGCTGCTCTCAAAAACAAGCTTTATTAAAGAATAAAAATGTAAACAATGATCCAAAATATATCAATTTTTTGTTGTATTTATGTCATGGAGGACAGGTATAGCCTACGGTAAAATACTACGTTAACCATCTCTGGCATTAAAGTCCTATGAATAAACATATTTTTGCTTCACCACTTCATACTTCAACTGTATGATACATATACTTAACCAGGAACTAGTCTATCTACTGCGTAGAACTAGAACCCTCACTCTAACATCAACCTTAGCCAACAGCTGGCCATTTCACTTAAAACAAATGCAATAATTGTGATTTTTGGCTCTACAAAAAATCTACTCATTCGTGGGTATCGGGAAGCGTTCCTCACAGGCACCAATCCAAGACTTTATGATTGGAAGAGCAATGTGGAAGAAAGCAAAAAGTCACATCGCTCAAAAACGGACGACAGGCTCATTTACCTCATGTCCTCAGTCAGCTTTACAGATGCTAAGGTCCCTGAGAGAGTGGTTTCAGTGCAATGAGTTTAGGAAAGCTCAAAGGCTAAATGAAAATTCTTTAAAAAAATAAAAACGTCTAAGAGAAACCAGGCAGGGAAAAACTAAAAACATATCGACTCTGACAAGACTGGGAAAGAAAATCTTCAGCAAAAACATGGGGTGGGGGCCCCCAAAACCAAACCTTTCTTCTGTGAAATGACGGAGAACGAGGTGAGGTTTCTATTTTTAACCGGCCAAGCCCACCACAAGAACTCGGTTTACACATTTTTCATACTGATCCATTCTTCTCAGGCCAGGGGTCGTACTCTGTTTGCCCAGTGGCTGTAATGGTGCTAGCCAGGCCTCATGTCCACCGAGTCAGAAGGTGGCGCTGGATCACCCAGCCTGGTAGGGGGGGGGATCTCATTCTAGCCGTCCCAGCAACAGACTACGTGGCTGGGCCCTGCAGCACTAAGTGAGGTCCGAGGGCTGCCTAAGTGGGTACTAGTCAAGCTGTTGCCCGTTTGGTTTGGAACACCACAGCCCATTTGAGCACAGAGTTTGCGGCACCCTGCGGTGCTTCGGGAGCCGCAGCCAGGAATGACCAAATGCTAAGGTCCCTAAAACGACTCAGCCGCTTGGCTTCAGAAAAGCTCGGCAACACCACTGTGTAGTGTAAAAATGTGTCAACCGAGTCGGCAACTTTTACAGCGGAACAAAAAAGTGGCCACTGAAACAAACAAGGCGTGTGGTTTGTGGAACATCAACGTAGAACTAGGAGGCATTTGAACAAACACGGCGTGTGGTTTGTGGACAATCAACGTAGAACTAGGAGGCATTTGAACGTGGACGAGTAAAGAGTCTTTAAAACTATCTGAAATAGTTTAATAGCAACAATCTAGCAGTGCCCAGTGATCAAATCTGTCAGTATGTTCAGACACTGTTTTGATCCCGAATTCACAAAATCCTCGCTGACTTATTCAACTGTCAGAACGTGAATACTGACAACAAAATGTGCTTTATTGCCATTACAATGTATCTGGCAAATGAATATGTTAATGTAATTGGAGCGGTTGCCATTTACTGTTCTCGTCTGTGGCTTAATGTATATTGTTGTTAAATGAGCTCTACAGTGATATCCTGATGCTAAAAATAACAGATGAAAGAGTGGGAATGAATGATGATTAGGTGTGACACTGCCAACTGTTTGGCATTCACTGGCTTATTTACATATCCTATAAACAAAACCTTCACATACATATTGTATATCCGTTAAACATACACATGCAAATAAATAAAATATATACACTACTCAAAAATTAAGGGAACACTTAAATGACACATCAGGTCTCAATGAATAAGATATATTAAAGATCAAAATCTTGACTAGATATTGTTGTGAACCAAATGACTGAACAAATGGCTGTATACAATTAAAATCATAGCTGTTCCAACTTGCGTGAATTTCATCACGGCAACTCATAACGTGACTCGGTGGTGTGTGTGTGGCCACTACGAGCATGTAGGCAATTCCGACAACGTCTGGGCATGCTCCTGATGAGACGGCAAATGGTGTCCTGGGAGATCTCCTCCCAGACCTGGATCAGGGCATCAGTGAGATCCTGGACAGTCTGTGGGGCTACTTGGAGGTGTTGGATGCACCGACACATTACATCCCAGAGGTTCTCAATTGGATTCAGGTCTGTGAATGAGGGCCAGTGAATGGCATCAATGCCTTTGTCATCCAGGAACTGCCTACACGCTCTGGCCACCTGAGGCCGGGCATTGTCCTGCACCAGGAGGAACCCAGGGTGCACCAGCGGAAGGTCTGATCATGGATCTGAGGATTTTAGGCCGGTACCCAACAACAGTCAGGATACCGTTGGCTATCACTTGGAGACCATCTTTCAAACCATCACTGACCCACAACCAGTCCGGTCATGCTGGATGATGTTGCAAGCGGCTTAACGTTCACCACTGCGTCTCCAGACTTTCACATGTGGTCAGTGTGAACCTGCTCTCATCTGTGAAGAGAACTAGGCACCAATGGTGAACCTGCCAAATCTGGTGTTCTCTGGCAAACGCCAACAGAGCTGTACAGTGCTGGGCTGTGTGCACAGGTCCCACTAAAGAATGATGGGTCCTCATACCACCCTCATGGATTCATGGTATTTCCTCCATGCTCTTGAGACACAGCAAGCCTTCTTGCAATGATAGGTTAGGATGTACCTACATGGAGCAGCTGGATTAAATGTGCAACCTTAATGGGCTGCAGGTACCAGCTCATGCTACCAATTTTGATGAGAACATGAGCAAGATGCAAAATCTGTCAGAAAGGAAAAGGAGAGAGCAATTGTCTGTGGCAACCACCTGCAAAACCTTTGGGGGTTGTCTTGCAGTTGCCTCTCCAGTATACCCGTTGTCAATTTATTTGTAGCAAAACGGGTGCTAGCTAATACATCACACTGTAGCCCGAATATGCAATCACATCACACTATAGCCTGGCTTTCGCTATCACATCAAACTGTAGCCAAACTATCACTAATACATCACAGTGAAGCCTGGCAAATGCTAATACATCAGAGTGTAGCCTGGCTAACGCCAATACATCACAGTGTAGCCGGGCTAACGCCAAAACATCACAGTGTAGCCTGGCTAACGCCAATACATCACCGTGTAGCCTGGCTAACGCCAATACATCACAGTGTAGCCTGGCTAACGCCAATACATCACAGTGTAGCCTGGCTAACGCCAATACATCACAGTGTAGCCTGGCTAACGCCAATACATCACAGTGTAGCCTGGCTAACGCTAACACGGCAGAGCACACTGATCCAAGCATTCTCCCTCTCTTTCTCTGTCTCTCGCTTTTTCCATCTCTCTCGTCTCCTCTCTGTCCTGGGGGCTATCATCTCTGCTCTCATCCCTTTTTCCTCTACAACCCCCCCCCCCACCCCACCCCTCCCGGCCCCCCCTTTTCACTGCTCTCCCTCCCACCCTTTTCCTTTAACTAAACTGGCTCTGGCTCCCTCCATCTGGTCCCTCTTCCTTCAGCAGCCCCGCACCTGTTCACACCTCCTCTCCTGTTGGACCGCATTGAACATTTCCTCCGCTGCCAGGGCTATTCTGGCACCCGCAACCTCTCTGTCATTCAATCCATCTGTCAGAAGTGAACTTTGTTTACCGCCAGCTTCTGCTTTTCTTCTTCAAGGAGCGGCAAAGCCCCCTCAAGGTCACAGGCAGCACCAAATGCAGTCGCCACCAATTTAACAAACACTCCCTCGGTACAGTGCGGCTACACCAACCCACGGTCCTCCCAACCCTCGGTCCTCCCAACCCACGGATGGAACGCAAGCGTTCATTTACAGAAAAAGACTTCACTCCTATGTAAACTTCAAAAAAAAAAAGAAGAAATCTTATCACTCTTGTAAAGTTATAGACATCTGAATAGCTAAAAAGAACACGGATGATCACATTTGTATTATCACTGACATTGCAGATAACGTCCAAACACCATTTCCAACACATTCTTTATGGAGGAAAAATGTACTGCATTAATTTTGACCATGTAATGAGCTTATCTCATCTTAAGATAAATACACTAATTGTGAGTGGCTCTGGAAGAGCTTTAAATTTAAATTACAGGCAGATATATGGTATTTGTATGGACAAGACAATATGTGGTCACAACCAAATATAATATAATTAATCCCATTCCTTTTGAAAATATAATATAATTAATCCCATTCCTATTGAAAACCTCATAAACCCTCAACTGGATCTAATTACAACTAATTGTATCCCTCTAATGTATTACAGTTATTGTATCCCTCTAATATATTACTGTTATTGTATCCCTCTAATGTACTACAGTTATTGTATCCCTCGAATATATTACAGGTATTGTATCCCTCGAATATATTACAGTTATTGTATCCCTCTAATGTAGTACAGTTATTGTATCCCTCTAATACATTACAGTTATTGTATCCCTTTATTGTATTACTGTTGATGTATCCCTCGAATATATTACAGTTTATGTAACCCTCAAATGTATTACAGTTATTGTAATCCTCTGATATATCTAATAAAGATGTGCCCTTATAGCTTGGTTGTCAGATGATAATTTAACATTTTACAATATATTTTTAAAACAGTGGCATGTAGTCCTAGAAAATGTAGTCCTAGAGTTTACTTTCTCTATCCAACTGTGGCTCACGCCCAATCATACTGCCCCTCCCCCCAACCCCTGGCCTCATTTGAAAAGTCTGAACTTAACACCCCCTCCCCAACCCACCTTAGCAATCATCCTCACACAGACCCACGCGGCCACTCAAATGGTGACGAATCAAAAGTGATCTAGAGGAACGGCAGCCACTGGCAGGAAACCCATGGAGCCTGGAGGGTCACGGGGGGGCAGTGCCCAGCTCATTCCTCTGTTCCTTCTCGTTACCGTGTCTTTGTGTGGGTCCCTCTCTTTGAAATCAACCCCAAGTGCCATCTGCTGTGTGGCACCAGGGCTGGGCTGACGGAGCCTGCTCAGGCTAGGAAGGAGGGAGACATTTTCTTATTTATCCAATTTTACCCTTTTTGTTTTCTTCATATTCATGTAATTCTTGATTGTCGCCTTGCCTCATCTCAGCCACGACGTAACCTCCCAATCACCCCCACCCCCAACCGTTCCACCGTACAGGAAGTACTCACAAGCACCTATGCGCATGGAAGACAATGCGCACACGGGCTAAGAAGACACGATTGAGTCTAGCCTCAAGAAGCCACTTGAGCGTTACAAGCAAGGCGACTGACCAACACCACCGACGCCCCAAAAACCGCTCTAGCCAATTTGCACCGCCACATGCAAAGCCCGCTGGCATTGCCTGTTATGCCGTGACCACGATTTGAACTCTGGCCGCAGCGCTGCAGCTGTACTGCAGGACGGTGACTTTACCGCTGCGCAACCCGGGAGCCCCCGCGGTTAACCCTTCAACACATTGTCCCTGTGCGGTGGACCTACACACGCCGAAAACAGCAGGTGCATTTACACATTCCGGCATGCTTTAAGGCCATAGTGGGACACTGAAACACTAAAGGAAAATGTGTTTTCCCCAGTGCTCATAAGTTCTGAGATGGCAAAACTTAGTTTGCTCACTTTTGATTCCAGCTTTTACAATATTGCATATTCATAACGTATCTCATGTTCGAGAATTGTTCGTTGAGAGACCAGTTATCTGCACACAGAAGATGAAACAACGGAATTAAAGTTATGCCAATACATTTAAGAATGTAACTATTCTTTATAACGTATTTCGATAATAGCTGACGCGGTGACAACCCGGCCTCTGTCAACCTGTGCCAAATAACAGGGGAGAGATACGGACCCTTGATGGAATGAAAAAGTATGCCTGGTTCTGGAACAGGAGGGAGAAAGAAAGAGACCAGTCAAGACGGTACGGTAGTAACCCATCTTCCAGTAACAGTAAGTAGGACACTCTCTCAGGGCAGAGTTGGCCCGAGCAGAAACCATTGCAACCGAACGATTTGCCTCTATTTGTGCCCGAGGACTCTCTGAATTCTTTTCTGTACCATCAGGAAAGATAGAGAGATAGATGGATGAAGAGATGGAGTGATGGGGTGGGGGAAAAAGCAATAAGTATAACTGAAACTTTGCAATGAGATTAATATTCATGTGTTGGGTCTAAACAAAGTCAGGGCCTAGATAAAGTTGAACCGCCATCAAAAGTGTCTTACTAAGAATGGGTGGGATTGTAACATTTTCCAGACCTACTATTGGTCATTTTCATATATCTGTAAGGTCTGAGTGGCGTGGCATTGGTGTCAACCATGTCTTGTCGTTTTGTTCCTGTCTAGTATGTCGTATTTCTATTGCTTGCTTCGATTTCCATTAGTCCTGATTGTTGTCACCGGTCAGCCCTTTAGCACCCTCCATTTAGTTCTGTTCCGTCTGTTTGACAGCGTGAGGTATTGTTTTCACTAAGCCTTTTTCGAGTTTGACATATTTCTATTGCTATCCTGTGTACCAAGCGGTTTAGCCTTTACCATAGACTATAGCCATCCTGCCTTTGTACAGTTGCTTGGATTCTGTTATCGGGTCACTGCCTGTTTTTGTATGCTCCTTCTCCCCGTTTGTACTACCGCCTGAGTACAGTTGATTTCTGGGTTTGGCTATTTGGAATTGAAGTGCCAACCTGCCTGCTCCATTGTTGCCATTGAGTTGCTACATATAATAAACACAGCTGAGCTTCTGCGCATGAAACCAGTATTCTGCTCTCCTTGTATTCATTACAGTATAATTGTGATTTTAATAGGCAATTTAATAGGCATTCTTCATCCGATTGGGAAAAAAAGAATTGTCATCTAGCCCCATAAAATAGCATTACATATTTGCCGATGTTTAGAAACATCTTGCTTGCACATTTTTGCATCCTTAGTTTGCTGACAGTCGGCTGTACAGGCACCAAAATGTTTCCTTCATAGCTTGATCACCATATTAGCTATTAAATACGGAGCCCATAGTTTTTCAGCAATTCAGATATCTGCCACAGATTAAAAACAAAAAACCCTCATGGTCCTTTCCTGTCTTTGGGCAACAAATATATAGTGAGCAATATGTTAGGAAAGTCAAATACCAATAAAATCACAGTATCAAATTGCGGATTTAAAAGCCACATATTATTATCAGAGTTTTCAGAAAGGTGATAATATTGTGTGTCGTGGCATTTCACGACTTCATTTACCTAAAAACCAGAAGAAACATTCCCGCGCTCAACACTGTGTCTATAGTCATCTCATCAATAAACAGACAACTTGACACGAGTCCCTGACTAAATATCCAAACAAATAGCTGCAATTCCCTCCGTACCTAACACGCAAAGGTTACAAAAAGATGAAGGGGGAGGGAGAGAGAGGGGGAGGGAAGGAGAGAGGGGGAGGGGGGCAGTGGAGGACTTTGGCTCGTCGCGGGTTGGTCTCCTCCTCGCCACGTCAGCGGGGCCGGGCACGGAGAGGGGCGCCCGACAGCGAGGCGAGGAGACGCGGCAAGGTCTCATCCCAGGCCAATGGGCACACCGCTGTCAACATCGTGGCACTCCGCGGTGCCCCCGCACACTCCCGCCTGGCCGCCAGCCTTCCCAGCTGCCCTATCCGTTACTGTCTGATTAGTTCTGCTAAGCAGCCCCTCCCCTGCCAGCCTCGCCGCCATCTGCTCCCGAACAAGATGGCTGCCGCCCAGCTCCCGCTCGGTGCCCGCCCTCCTACCTGGCAGCGCCGGTGCCCGCGCTTAGCCTAAAGCGCTAACACGGGTCCTCTCGGTTGGCGGTGGACTGGGGGCCTTCGTCACCGCCGCTACTTTGACGGGAGCGAGGCGCCGCTTCTCTTATCCCGCGCCGGCCGGGCGGTCGCCTCCCACCGAGCCGGTCTGCAGCGGTTTCAGGCTCTCCACATAAATCTCCCCCTGGCACCTAGCCGCATCTGTTCTCCGTTTTATTCATTTTCAGAATCCCACCCTTCCAGGGCCTCTCTCCCTCTCGCCAGCGCTCATGGGAAGACGAGAGGGAGAGAGAAAGGGAGACGTGCGGAGACGAAGCGGGGGGAAGAGAAGCGTGTCATGTTTAATGGAATCCGGGGTTGGGATGCGGAACCTTTCATGGCTGGCCCAGCGGTGGGTGGCGGATCGGCTTCTACGGACCCAGCCGTTCCGGGGGTTTCTGGAAGGGCACGGGGAAAGGAGTTTGGGCTTTCGGGTAGCTGGCAGTGTAGCGCCGACGTGGCACATCCATTGGAAAAAGGAGGTCATAGAAAAGGTCAAAAGAGAAACGGAAAACGCCTCAGTGGGTCCCGGTTCCGATGCGGTACGACCACGCTACTGGGTTTGTTTGAACGGGACCCAGTTACAACCATCAGCAACAGGGTTTGGTGACGCGGCTGGGGTTGACCCAGACAGCCGAGGTCCGAAATGGTTGCGGCAACGCGCGCGGATCCACACACGGGGAGGCGGGGGGGGGTTGGCGACACCACTACTCCACCCGGCGACGGTCGCTCAGCACGTATCTAGAATGCTTGTCTGTCTTTGCTTTGACAGAGGCGCCGTAAATGCTGGGGACTTTAAACTGGCATGTCTATGCCTACAATGTCCCCCTCCGAGCTGGGACACGCTTCTGAATCCATCCAAACTTTGGGCCTCGCTCTGCCAGCGATACTTCTCAAACACCGTCATTAAAATGGATGCAAAATTTCATGTGGATAAAATTTGAGGGTGTGTGGCGAGGGGGGGCGAGGGGTGGGGGGAATTTGGAGCCCAACAGCTCGTTTCCCGTCCAAGCCTCAGTATAGCGCATTACCACCAAACACCCAGTTGAAGTGTGTCTAGGTTGTGAATATCAGTGTCTGGCACGTGACGTTTCTGAAAGTTTGCCGTACCCCCAGACCACCCCCCCAAGCCCC